>JARVJO010000111.1:18140377-18211099 GCA_031762555.1 Cynodonichthys magdalenae | reverse complement strand
AGTAAAGTACAGATACCCAAAAAATCTACTTAAGTACAGTAACGAAGTATTTGTACTTAGTTACTTTACAACTCTGAATATTTGTTAATAACCCATAACAGCTGTTAACTTACACAAGATAAAGCAACATTGAATTTCTTAGTCTCAGTTACAGTGAGACACTTTCTCTATATAATAGTGCTGGCCCAGTTTTCACAACCGGCAATTATTTATTTTGTGAACTGCATACATCCATCACTTTAAACCCTGTGGCTGTTAAAAGAGCACAGCAGGTTTAATGATGAGGAACTGAAGATTAGACGGAAGCCGTAAAACGAGCTCTGTGGATTCAGGTCCCCCTGTGGTTTAGTGCGGTAATTAAAACGAAGAGGGATACCTGCGTCGTCGTGGCTGCGGGTCACTTTATTGAGTCGCCATGACTGTCGGGGAGAGTTGTGCGTGGCGTTTACCAGCCGCCGTCACGTGCTGCTTTCTGTATGATCTGTTTTCAACAGAGAACCGGTCTCACGAGCGAAAGAGCGCTTGGTTGGTTTGAGTAAACAACGTCTGACAGGCAGGTCGGTTGTTCATTTCCACACCACGCCCCCTTCTTTCACAAACTTTTCTTCCTTATCTGGTTGTGTCTCCCTGACGCCCACAGGATTGTTGAACAGGAATTGTCCCTGCTATGCAGTCCAACCTGTTCCTGTCACCTGTTACTTTTATTGTTTGTAGTCATTCTGAACAAAACTGTTATCTCCCTCTGGTCCTTTTGGTTCAAACCTACTCAGAAAACCCTGTGTATTCAAAGAGAGGCAATCTAATTTATAAATCCTCTTACAGTTCCAAGGAAACGAAAACACTCCAAAAATGTTATAAAAAATGTGTTATACAATATATTACTAGTGTTAAATGTGAAAACTTAATCCCTAAAGGCTTTACTTGGGAATTTATGGGTTTAAATAAAATAATTGCCTAAATAATTTTTCTTTTTTTCCAAGTTTGTCAGGAATATAAAAAATGTCAGATGGTACATTTTTGGTTAGGTTTTTTTGTGTTTCATAACATTTTTGAAAAAAGTGGGTGATTTTTTTTTTTTTTTAGAAATGTCGACATGTGAAATACATTTTCCATGTTAGGTTCATCTGTTTTTTTCAGGAGAGGTTTGCATGAGGAAAATTCAGAGAATATAACCAGTGTATATTTTGATGTGGTCACTTTTTTTTTTGGTCTCATTTTATTTTTCTAGCTTTTACTGCAGCTTAAGAGCTAATGTGCCAGTGTGGCAGATTTTACGGAGGGATAAAAGGTTTAAAAAGCCAGCACAGACGTGTGTGGCTCAAACTAAAATCCCCTCTGACAGAACCAGCAACATTACTGCCCACTGTAATGTCTCATGAAAAAGAAAGGTATGAACATCCCTTTGTATAGTTCACAGAGGAGCTTAAAAACACATTAAACCAACTAAGGCTTTCATCATGCGTCGTCTTTTTTTGTTGTAAATTTTGTATCATTTTGTTTAAAGATGTTTAAGTATATTAGCAGCATGATTATTTTATTCACTCTGGATAGTATTTGTTCGGCTTCCAGGAACATTTGTCATGTTTTTGAACAGAATATGCTATTTAACTATCAAATTTTGATTATTTTTACCAGGAAAAAACTTTGTTCTCATACTAAAGGTTTACTCGTGGTTCCTAGAGTTTCTAAAAATAGAATGGAAGGGCGAGCTTTTAGTTGTCAGTTTCCTCTCTTGTGGAACCAACTTCTGCAAGGATGACACTCCATCTACTTTTAAAACCAAACTTTTTTTAAAATCTTGTAGTTAGGGTTCTTTTTACTTTATTTTAATCTTAAATGTATTTATTTAATTTTACCAGAATTTTTGACAAATTCTGCTGGTTTCTTTAAATAAGTTTTTTTTTTTTTTTTTTTTTTACTAATAGGCATTTTGTAATGTATAAATCTGATTATACCCTACTATAATTGGTCTGAATTTACTTTATAATAAATTAGATTTAGAATTTTAACTTGCTACTTTTTTGTTTAGGACCCTGCAATTACTTTAGTTGTGAATTGCATTAAGTGCTGAAAACCGTTTTTAATTTTTGTTATGATATGAATTTTCTGCATGGCACGGTGGCTCAGTTGGTAGAGCTGATGCCTCTCAGCAAGAAGGTCGCTGGATCAAATCCCGTTCCGGGGACCTTTCTGGGTAAAGTTTGCATGTTCTCTCTGTGGGTTTTCTCCGGGTACTCTGGCTTCCTCCCACACACCAAAAACATGACTGTCAGGTTAAATGGTAACTTTAAATTGTCCCTAGGTGAGAGTGAATGGTTGTCTGTCTCATTTGTCTCTATGTGTGGCCCTGTGATGGACTTGTGACCTGTCCAGGGTGTACCCCGCCCCTCGCACTGTGACTTCTGGATATGGGCACCAGTGAAAGGAAGAAGCGGGTATAGATGATGGATGGATGAATTTTCTGAATACCGACTCCGCAGTTTAAATAGCCTGAACACATTCGGAACATTACGTCGTGCCCGCCAGTGAACTGCTTCACGGGGGACACTTTTCCTCGCAGCACCTTTATGCGCATTAGCAGGCTGTTATTGTCGGAGCAGCCAGATGGCAATTCCACAGTTTTTATTGACTGACGTTAAAAAAAAACTCCCGTTTTCACCATTGGTAAATTCTAGGAATTCACGTTATATCGGCATTAATATCAGTATCGGTCTGATATCTAAAACTGGGCTGATATTAACGTCCGATATTGATTTCCCACTTTTTAGCTTTGTGTTTCTGTGTTGGGAGGGGAGATGGTTGGTTGTTTGATCATGATAGTTAAATTGACAGGAATAACTGAAGTAGGGAGCCATGTCAGAGGTCTGGTCTTTATTTATGGTATCAAAAAAAGACCCAAATGTGTTTGTGCGTATACATATAGTATAATTTGTGTGTTTGTGTAATATTGGTAAATATTGGTTATCGGCCATAACAGTAACAATTATATCTGATATCGGGGGATTGAACCGGTAACCCTCCGGTGACAGAACAATTCCCCTAACTAGTCCACCACAGCTGCCCATTGCTGAATGTAGTATACACCTCTTCAGTGACGTGTACGGATAGATTTAATGCGCAACGTAAATATATGGAGATGTTAATGTGCTTCAATTGTAAAAAGCCTGGTGGAGGCGGTTTTGTACCAGGTGAGTTGGTGCACAGAGACTGAGTCGTCCCGTTAAGCTTTATTAAATAACACAAAACGATAGAACAAACTTTTCTCAACCCTCCTTCTTCACGACCGTCCCAAAATGCGTGACTACTGTCTACAACCAGGCAGAGAAGAAAAGACATGTAGAGGAGTGAAACTTTGGAGTTAAAAGCTTCAACAATATTGAGTTTCAACTTTTATTCACTTGTCCTTTTTGCACATTATCTCTACATAGAATGCCTGTTGCTGATCAGCTGGGCTGCTTCATTTCTGATAGGGCAGAGCTCTTCCTCTTTTGAAGCTAATAAACTCTCCACCCTCCATCCCAACGTGGTACATTAATTCCTTTATTTCTCCAGATCAGTCTCTTCGGTGGAGTAAACACCTCCGGCATGCAGATTAGACAAACACGCAGAGATGGCGCTGGTCTTTGCCAAGCCAGATTTGGCTGTCAGAGCTCTGCCTCTAGCTCTTGTCCGAGGCAGCTTATTTTATTTATTTATTTTTTTCACTCTGCTTCTGTTTTAGCTCTGCTGGCATCGCCATAGTAACAGGCTGGCTAGCTGTACTTGGTACGGTTTGAAATGAAGTGGGTACATGAAACGCCCTCAGGGGACAAGTCCGAGATCAGAGGAAGGTACTGTACTTTGTTTTGGCAACAATAAGAGAATACCAGGGGATGCAGTTTATCTTTCATTTTGTCAGGAGAAAGCACAGTTTCTTTGATCTTTGCTTGAATTTGATACCCAGTGTAGTTGAAACAAAGAAGCGAGAGTAAAACGTGGTTCATGATGGCCTCTGAGCTGAGGAAGGCGGGGCTTAAATGCTTGTGGTGTCCACTGTTATCTTGCAGCTTGCCTTGTTACCATAAGCCAGCTTTGAATGGGCTGAAATAGCAGCTGCCCAGAGCAGAAAGAATAGACGTGACTCAGCTGGTTTAATGCATGGACAGCATTTCTTTCTCTTTTTTTTTACTCCTCTGCTCTGGACCACGTTCCTTTATCTGTCTGTGAGTCAGTCTGTACTTGGCTTAGCACCCCTCCCTCCCCCGCATATAAGTCTCTTATCCTTTCAGTTTTTTTAAGATTCAATTTTCTTATTGTCTTCCGGGTTTTTCACTTTAAAAGTGATGTATTATGGATTCATAAAACTTGATTGTGAGAATAGGTTTCAGCATCTTTGTTGTGCTCTAAATTTAGTGTTTATGGTTAAATGTCATAACTTCTAGGTATCTGCAGCAGACTTTTTTTGCCTTTAATGCTTTGTAATGGCAGCCGTCATTGAAAAATTCTACACGCAAGACTCGTTTCATTAAAACCTGTCCTGTACAAAAAAAATGGCACAAGCTGTGTGGCGTAGTTCTCCTCTGAAAGACAGTGGTCGGTTTGTCTCCTGAAGCAGCTGAGAGCTGTGTCAACATTGGCTCGTCTAATTCACACGCTCAGTGGGAGACGACATCTCCTCCTGCAGGAGAGCGACAGCGTCAAGCTGCTAACCGAGATTAAAACCTGGTCACTTTTACTCCGCAAAAAGATCCTCACTGAGCACAAACTTGTGCATATTTATGTCAGAAAAGTGCAGACAAACTGTTAAAGGAAGCTGTGAACACATCTGAGCAGCACTAATTTAAAGTGGTCTGTGAATAAAATCAACCACTTTTTTTGCCAGTTTTAATGAAACTCTCAAACTATTAATTCCAGTTGTCTACAGCTGATAAAATTTTAAAGTCAACACAATTCAAGATGGCTACCACAGCTAAATGATATTAGCAACCACATAAATAGCTATAATTTGTTAAGTTTTGTAAATATTGAGCTAATGTCTATGACATATTCCGAGTGTAACTGGTCACTTAGGATCTTTTAAAACGTAGGAATGCAAAGTGATGGGTAATTTGCATTCCTTCAAGGAGTGCTTGTTTCATTATTTTATGATTGTTTGTTTTAAAGTGACATGCGTGACATGTGACATGCCCCTTCCGTCCATTTTCTTCCGCTGAGCAGAGACCCAGACTTCCCTCTCTCCAGCCACTTGGGCCATCTCGTCCGGGGGAATCCCAAGGCGTTCCCAGGCCATCTGAGAAACATAGTCCCTCCAGCGTGCGACTGAATATGCATGTGACATGCATAATCTTCAAACACAAAATGTCAGAAAACCTCTTTTTATTTAGGAAACTAAGCATAATACACATGATTTTACCCATTTTGTCACATAATTGCCCTTTTCCAAGTTCAAATTCAAAATAAATTGTGAACCTGGAACAGGTGAAACAGGAAGTGACATCAAAGGGGAACTTATTAAGAAAAGGAAACTCTCTGGTCTTTGTTAATTGAAATATTATTTGAACCCTGGCTCTTCTTTATTTCTCTTTGATAGTGGCTTATAATAATCTAAATAAAACATCACAGTATGTGTTAGTCATTGTAGCAATGCTCTGTTCATGTTTAGACATTCCCTGTTGACATCACTTCCTGTTGCTTCATGTACAAATATCTCACCAACTGTTAAACTCAGCGACGTGAATTTTTTAATATATGTATTACCTTTCCAAAAATGCACTCAAATTTATTACAAAAAAACAGGCACTCAAAGGGCATCAACGTGTTCCACAACTCACACAACTACCTATTTACATCAACAGTTGCCCTTTTTGAAGACAACTGTGTTCATATTCTTTGCAAAGCTCTCCCCATGTACCTATTTTTAGTGACTACAGATTCATTTGAATTGGTCTTAAAACTTAATTCATCTTGATGTCATCCTCAACTATTTTTAATATCTTCCTTTTACAGATACGGTGCTTGTCATGCGCTAGTTTGATTTTTCTAAAATTAGAAATTTATGCCAAGATATTATACAAGGTACTAAATCCAACAAGTAGGACCACACACAGCAGGCAGCCAAGTTCTCTGGATGGAAAAATCATCATTTGGTGGCAGCTGATTGTTAATACGTTCCTCTCTGTTATGAGGGGATTTTTTACTAAAAAAGGAACATAAGAAAAGTACTAGAGAATCCAAACAAATGTAAAAAAGTTGAAGGCATCTCAATCAGAGCTGCAGCCATTGTTCAGAACTGAAGCAGCGTCAGCATAAACAGCAACTAGAACAGCTTCTAAAAATTTTTTTTTCATTTTTTTATTTTGTTTAAACCTTTCTTTTGTGTGTTCTTTGAGTAAAGTTTAATGAAAATAGAAGTAAGACCTGTTAGTGATAATATTTTATTATGCAATAAAAAGCTTCCTTAATATTTGACCGAATATTCATCTGCTTTCTTTCTGTATTACATTAAAATTGTTTGTAAGATTGTATAATGAAGAAAGGCTAAATTGCACCATGACTCATGCCATTTTTTTTTTTTTGCTGCTTATGTTTTTTTTGTTTTTGACTTAAGACATTGCCATAAATTCAAATTCATTGCAAAACATCCATTTATAAAAATATCCTGTGCTTTATTTTCATTCCCTCCATCCACCTTCTTTCATCCATCATGTTTTGAAGCTAAATTTACTTGTTCATCCATGCAGACATAAGACCCACTGCTTTCCACTGTTGGAATGGTTTTAGGTTTTAAAACCAAACTTCCAGGGGGGGACTTTAGTTTCCCCATCAGGCTTGTAGGAAGAGCGCTCTGAGGAGTCCCTTAAAAACATCACACATGACTGCATGCTTTGGGGGATCAGCAGGGCTTTGATACCAGCAAATGTTTTTTTTTTTTTTCTTATTGGATTGTACAGATCTCCAGAGGGAAGTTGTGGCACACAGTGCAAAGACATTGATAGTAGTTGCACTGATAAATGTTTGACTGATCACACAGAACTGAACCATGGTGACAAAATGGGACAGAGGCATGGGAACTGTCTTCTGTACACAGACGTTCCTGTTATCGGGGTGAGCTCACGTCATGGGGCTCCTCAGAGATGACTGTTTGTTGTTGTGTTATATGATGGAGAAAGGAAGAGTAGTGTGACTTCTTGTAGATTTCAGCATGTCAGGCCTGTTGCTTTGGTTGGTAAACTTAAGTGAGCAGGTAGTGCTGACTAAAATAAGTTCTATACAACCAGTTGACTTCCAACAGACATGAGTTTTTTTAAGGAATGGATTGGTTAGATCGGGAGGAGGCATAATCGAACCCTGATGCGGACCAATAAATTGAACCCTGGTCTGCCTACAAACCTAGATCTCAACTCGATTGAAGGAACTCTGGTGCAGTTTGAATATGTGTGAATGCCAAGCGGACAGGAGACCGCTCCAAAAACAGGAAGTGGGCTACAGCGGAGGACATTCTGAGTAGTTATTCATATACCTTGCTCAATGTCTGTTTAAACTAGACATTACTGCTATGAACTTTTTGTGGGTTTCGTGTCATTGCCTTCAGTGGTTCTTGGTGCAGCACCACCATAGGCGAGGGTGTTTACAGGTTGCTCAAAGTGTTTGGGTTGTTTGACTCAGTGCAGTGTGGAAGTGAACCACAGCAGCTGAAAATGTAACAATTGTTGCAATTTTAGTCACCAATTGAACCGAGTCTACCAGACTATCAGGCGTGAAGATATTCTAAGTTATTTCTTCCAATTTCTGCAAAGGTTTGGTAATCATCCATTCATTCATATCAGGTGTACTGGAGTAGAGAAACAAGTAAAACATGCAGGGGTTGTATCAGAAGTACAATCTTACTCATGCATTTGCTGCCTTGTAGCCAACATCTTCATGAGCTGTTTCAATGAATGCATAAATCGCACCTGTCTCTTCTGGAGTCATACAGGTCCAAATATTTTATACCCCCTCTTCCTACTATCACCTACCAAAGTGGTCATGTCTCTCTTTTTACAGGAGGCCAATTCACTGGAGAATCCTTCCAGTCCCGGTTTACCCAGCACACAGCAGCCCCGGAGTCGTCACAGTTTTGTCCAGGAACACTTCCAGGCACAATACAGGTGAGAGTTGCCGACAGACTCGACACACCCAGATGTCAAAGTATCATTTCTTGGAGAACGCTCCATGATAGTTGAGCTTTTAGTTTAAGGATAATATCAGATGCAGTGTTACTTTGTTGTAGCAGCCTGAAAGTATTTCTGTCAAAAAAACACAGAAGTTATAACCAAAAGTTCGAAGTCTGAAAAAGGAGAACTACTTTTGAAACTCATCAATTATTCAGCACACTTGCTACAACAGTAAGGTTTTGGGGTTGATTTTTTTTAGTTAATACAGTGCAATACATACCATTGAAGAGAATATCTGTTCAACTCTGATGAGAACATGTTTTTTACCCCCGAGAATAAGAAGTGCAACCTTGTAAAAATGAGGTCAGACAGACCTGTAATGTTTATGTGTAGTTTTATTTGTAGTCCTGGGCCCTGTCTCTCTGTGCTTCACCAGCAGTATAAAGTTGGAGATGGAGGTTTTGTCAATGGATCTGACTTAAGCTTGCAAGAAATCTCTTCAGCACAAAATACTCCCTGTGGTTTCATTACATCCCACCTGCTTTTTTTATCACTTTTGACTTTAACTTTGTGATTGAACAGCTATATGATCTGAAATGTGTGATTTTTGAAGAGGAGGAACAAACCTCTTGGTTCAAACATGCTGATGTAAAAGTAGGACAGAAACCAGCTGTGATAATCAGCTCTTTGTTCCACAGCCTGACTGTGTATCTTTTATGTATCAGTGTGAGGTGTGCTGTTGTCAGCATTTAGAACAGGCTGTTTCTATGTCTGGAAAACAACAATAACTGACAAGAATGAAATATTTCACTTTCAAGTTGCAACATTTTATCTCTTTTGGACAGAGACTTCGCCTTCTGAACCAGACATGGCAACTCTTTGTTCTGTTTCGATAAAAGAAAATGTTGAATCTGTCATTTCAGACTCCAGTTCAGTGTGCAACCTTCTTTTGAATTTTGGGTTTTATGTTTCAGGATTCCTGAAGGATGTCCTGAATCAGGAAATATTAAAATTATTTGATTTTTGGACTATTTATTTTTTATGAAGCGACAGATTGTAAATGTTTCAATTATCCTAATTGTTGATCCATGCGTATGGACATGACCCATGTAGAAAAAAATGTCTGGCCCAAACAGTTGGCCTAGATACCGCAAAGAATGATGGCCATTTGGCGGCACATCTTGTTTGCCAGAGGTGTTCTATTTATGGGCCAGCATCACATAAACCAAACCACAGCTGGGCCACTTGTGGCATTGACAGATTTTGGCCACATAAAACAAACTAAAGCTGGGCCAGTTGTGGCATGGACAGATTTGGACCACATAAAGCAAACCACAACCAGGCCAGTTGTGGTACTGACATACATGGGCCACATAAACCAAACCAAAACTGGGCCAGTTGTGGCATAGACAGATTTTGGCCACATGAACCAATCTACAACCAGGCCAGTTGTGGTGTTGACAGATTTGGGCCACATAAACCAAACCACCACCAGGTCAGTTGTGGTGTTGACAGATTTGGGCCACATAAACCAAACCACCACCAGGCCAGTTGTGGTGTTGACAGATTTGGGCCACATAAACCAAACCACCACCAGGTCAGTTGTGGTGTTGACAGATTTGGGCCACATAAACCAAACCACCACCAGGCCAGTTGTGGTGTTGACAAATTTGGGCCACATAAACCAAACCAAAACTGGGCCAGTTGTGGCATAGACAAATTTGGACCACATAAACCAAACCACCAACCAGGCCAGTTGTGGTGTTGACAAATTTGGGCCACACAAACCAAACCAAAACTTGGCCAGTTGTGGTGTTGACAGATTTGGGCCACATAAATCAAATCATAACTGGTCCAGTTGTACTCTATCTTAAAAACTGTACCATCATTGCCTGACCTGGCCCTCATCTGTCTGACAAACCACTTACTATGCCAGCAGTCAGCTAGCAATGCCATCTTGACACCAGATCTGAACCACACCTGTCTGCTATGTGGAGAGGGTGTGCCTGGTTGGTGTATTGCTGTCAGTAACACTTGACCAAAGCTTGGTTGGCTCATTACATCATTTCTCTTGTTCTTGATTTTCACAATATGCATGATGCCATTATTTAGGAAAAATTTCTGACAAATCAAAATTTTTGTCCAAGCACAAAAGTACATAAACAACTTATGCTTTTAGTGAATCTAACTCCAAACGTGGAGGAAATGAACTCTCCAGTGAATCATTCTCAGTTAATCAGTTACACATATTTGGATGTTTGGGAACTTGTTTTTTTAGTCTGAGTTTCAACCAGCCGCCTAAAGTGTAAATATTCATATTTATGTCCTTGTTTTGTCTCATTAGTTTGCCGCAGTTGAAGCTGGTTTCAGTCTTCTGGGTCCTAGATGTTATATTTATTTTTCCCTCCTCCTTTTTACATCATTTAATCCCCAGAAAAATCTGGACTTGCTCTTTTCCCTTTAAATGCTAACAAAACCAGAGCGGCATCACAAATTCTGGCTGGCATTTTTTTGTTATTTGTGGTTTTATTTTCTGCTGCCTACATATTCATGTCTGTATCTGTCCTCCCTTTTTGTAAATATCACCTGCTTGGTCTCACATTCTTCCCACTCCTTCCTCTTTTTGGTTCTTTTAATATATCACACAGAGAGGCTCCTCAGAGGAATTCACTGGAGTCGTCTGATCGGAATAAATGTTTGTGATTAGAGTTTGGTCTGTCTTGTGGTTTGGGCTGCTTATGTGGGAGTATTGTGCTTGAGTCACCTTGTTGTGCTTCAGCGTTTAAATAAGTCTTTGTCAAAATCTCCTTCTCATCTCCGACTGTCATTCTCCGTTTATGGCATCTATATTTAATGCCACAGGAGACTGGCGGAAAGCCTCGGCATCGATCTCTATCTAGACAAACGTAATACTTGAAGATTTCTTCATCTTTTATAGTAGCTTTTATTATCACCTGCGGCTAAAAGAAGTTTAATATTTTTTGCCTGTGTCTATTTGCCTGTTACCAAATTATCTCAACAACTGGACAAAGTTTAATGAAACTTGCAGGAAAATTGAGTTTGCATCTACAACTGATTAACTTTTGGTGTCGACTTGATTCAAGATGAACCCAAAACCAACAAAAGTTACTACACTGCAGATGTGTTTAACTCTCTGTGCAGGTCGTCCTCTGTATCTGATGCTGTTTGTTGTTCATAAACAGGAGTTCAGGCTGCAGTCGTGGAGGGGGGGTCTGGTTCGGGATCCTCAGAGTCACCTCTCTGCTTTTTGCAGATGTTGTGGTTCTTTGACTTTCAGAGTGAAAAGAGGAAGTCCACAACCAAATGTAAATCAGCTGGGATAAGAGTCAGTTGAGGACTTATGGCCATAGAACTGCTGAAATCGACTCTCATTGTCGAAGTTGCACGATGAAAATCCTGTCATTCGTTTGCAGCTTCGAATCTGTTGCTAGGGATGTAACCGTACATCGATCCATATCGATGTATCGATACAGTGCTTCAAGATTCAGTTTTATTGAGGCCAAAATGAAAATATTGATCTATATTATCATCATATCCTTGATGTAGATCAATATCATATGCCCATCTAACACAGTCATTGTGTTAGATGGGCATATGATATTCACAGATTGTGAATTGAATTGAATCAAAATGGTATCGTGACAGACTTTGTGAGATTGAGAAATATTAAATCATCATCCAAACAAATCAATATAATATATAGTGATAAAGCTAGTGATTTACACCCCTACCTGTCGCCCCTTCTTGTCACAACCTGCTGGACAACTTTTTACCCCCCATCCACATAGGAAATTACTGTGTGATTGGTTGTAAGTTTGTGGGTGTATGTGTTTATGCTGAAAGCTCTCATTTTTGCTTCAACTTCCAAAAAAATAAAACCTACCAGAAGCCAACTGTTGTACTCGAGTGCAGACATTTAGATATCTTTATCCTGTTTGGGTCATATTTTTCAATCTGTTAATTTATCTCTATTCCCTGTTATGCATTTTAAACAATAACCTCACAGTATTTTTTGTGGAACTGCTTTAAAAGGTCATGGACTTCCGGCTTACCAACTTTGCAAATTTGCGGTCCTGCAGGTTCGTCGTCTTCCTCCTCCTCTCGCTCTGGGTCAGACTGTAACTTAAAATATAAGGCTAACTTGTGATGCTTCTGCATCGCTATATGAAAATGGCCACACGGGGGAGGGGGGCGGGTTATGAAGTTCCTCATATGCATTTAAAGAGACCGCACAGAAACGAGGTGGTCTCAGATGCATCTCAGAACAGAAATGAAAACGGGCTTGTGGAGTTGCAAGAACCAGGAATTAAGACATTGCAGTTCCACTCTATATACGTAGACCACCACTGAATAATTTCAATGTGAAAAGAACAGATTTAAAAGTATATGTCCTGTTTAAATGAAAGTTCATGTGACAGTATTATTGAGTGTGTGTGTGTGGGGGGGGGGAAGTAGGCGGGGCTTAAAGCCCCACTGTCACATGCTCTGGTTCTAAAAATACAAAAAGGACACTCCTGTTAAAATGGAATCTCTTGCATTGAAATTACAATGACAGAAGGGTTTTATATCATACTCTTCAAAGCATCACCAAAAAGACTTTTTACCTTCCTCTTATTATTCTAAGACAATGTCTTTATAGACTTTACCCATAAACATGCAGCCAGGTTGTAATGTACTGGTGTTAAACTTCTTGATTGATCAGTTTGGGTATTCCACACCGCTCCGCTGAGCAACAGGGGAAATATGTCCAGACACCGACCTTCTTTCCTTTGGTTTGATGCTTTACCACCTGCAGTGTTTTCCTGAAGACCAGCCTCACGAGCACTTTCCCTCCCGCCAACACCTCGACTCCCTCGAACCAAACTTTGAAGTGAATGCCAGGCACTCGCTGCACAGAATCATCAAGTAGGAATACATTTTTCATCTCCTTTTCAGGTTTTTATTGTGGAAAATGAAGTCGTACTATGACGTCGAGCAGTACGACCTCAAGCAAACTACAGTAAATTAGAAACCCCCTGTCCTGTCAGCACACTCGGAGCAGATTAGGTTCTGTTGTTGTGGACATCCACACAGACAGCTGCAGGCATTAAAGGATGGTTTTTAGATTTCGACCTTCTTGTTTCAGTGGAGGTTGACATGAAACAAATAGGACAAAACAGCAGGAAATGCACTTTAGAGCTCAAACTCAGCACTGAGGACAAACTCTGTCTGAACCAGACTCTACTCTGCATTCCTGAAGCACGGCTTTTTAGGATTTGATATTTAACTAAAACTGAAAGTATCTGCTCTGACAGGTTTAGTGACATTGCTAAAACACTTGAAGTAAACAAAACCAGAGTCAACATTGCTTTGTTTTACATGAAAATAAAATATTCTAAAACAAGTTTTTGTTCATGTCTTCATTTTTGAGTCGATGTTTTGATATATATTTTTTAAAACCCCACTGGTTTCTATGATTGTGCATTTGGTTTTTCAATGATGCTTTCCTCCGCCTCTATGTAAGGTCCCCATCATCTTTTGAAAACTGTCAGAAAACAGATTCTTCCTGATAGTGGCCCACTGCTGTCAGTCCTCTGCTCCCATCATCTCCACTTCTGTCAGCTTCAACATCTTGAAAGGAACTGTCTGTGCTTTTTTTTATTATTTATTTATTAGTATTTTTTTTTTATCTCTGTCAGCTTTGTATTTTAGTTTTTTGTCAGCTCACCTGTCCTGCTGACGACTTTCTTTCTTTGCTAATGTCCCCCTACTTTATAGTCTCCCTCTCTGTTTTTAACCTACTTTGTAAGTTTGTTCTTTGTTTTTATTTTAGTGCTTATTTCATCATGTTCTTTACCTCAAAATATCTTCTCCTGTTTCTTCAGCATTTTTAATTTCTTTCTTTTCTTCCTTGTTGCCTTATTGGTTTAGGCCTTCTAAAGATTATTTAATTTCATGTCAGTTTTTTTCTCAGCTGCAGACCAGACTTCAGGTTTGCAGTGACGCTTTATTTTTGTCTTTTCAGGTCTTCTCTCACGTGTCCTCACTGCCTTAAACAGAGCAACACCTTTGACCCGTTTTTATGCATCTCTTTGCCTATTCCTCTGCGACAAACCAGGTGATGTATAAACACACAAAAATTAGGAAATGGTATGAATAGTATGAGAAGCTGCACGAGCCATAATTTATTCTGCCACTCAAATGTACGTCTGTATTCTGATGAACCTGAACTTCTTTTCCTTTCAATTTGTTTGTAATTGTTACCATCAAACCCTTTTATTTCACTTACATGTGTTTGACCATGTTTTTAACATCATTTAACAGAATTTGAGAAAATTGATCTATTTTCAATGATGCTTGAAAATAGAAAATACCTCAGAAAAATCATAGTTTATCACAAATGGGCACAGATGTTTTTTCAAGTTTTCGTGGTTTGCGTCGTACTTGGATTAGGGTAACTCTTAAGAATGTGTGATGTGATTTTAACTTTGCCCTTTTACAGCAAAAATCCAAACTTATTCCTTATGCTTTAGTTTATTTAAAGAAAACTATGTTCCGCTAACAGCTTTTCAACATACAAAATGTCCAATTGAATTAATTAAATTTGTTTTCAGAGTTTCTTTGTATTTGTATCTTTGTATTAGGCTTAAAGAAAAGAATCTGCAAAGATCGCAGGCCGTACAGAAATAAATGAATATGAGAATCTTTAATTGATTTATTCTTAACTTTTCAAGCTCGAGTTTTAAACAAGATTTGGACGTTTTTATCCACAAATATGCACCCACCCCCAACCAGACTTTATACATCCCCAGCCGTAGGCCGTGGTCATATCACAATGATAAATGTTGGCTGTCAAAAGTCCCTGACCAAACACTTTGAGTGTGGTTTCCATTTTTAACCGAAGCAGAAGCTGCGTGTCAGCAAGGTGCTGCTGTAAGATGGTATGACTTTGACATGTAAGGAGGCCCAGAATGAAGAAAAGGGAAGAAGTGAGATGGTTTTAACAATAAAGATACAGGCAGAGAGAAAAGACAGCCTAACAAGTATACAACAAATATTTTACCCAACTGAGGCAGCAAAGCAGAACAGGAACACAGTTCACCAAACAAATTCAATAAATGACTAGATTCTTTAGCTGCTCGGGCTCTACATGCTTCATTTATGGAGGCTTTCTCTTTTATTATCTCTTTTTCTTTCTGCCTACTTCCCCGGTCATGCCATAAAGAACTAAAGAATGAGTAAATAAAAAACTATGTTTTAATTATTTTTCATATTCCAAAGAATCTTCTTATCTTGAAGCATTCAGACTCCTCTGCTCTGCATCCTGTCTGCATGAATCCCTGTGAGTTACCTCCTCTCTCAACTTCTCTGACTGTGTGCGGTCCGTCCCTTTCATTTATTCCAGCACACAGGGGAATTCATTCAGGTTCAGTTTGGACCACACACACACACATACACACAGGCCCCATTGCACTGTCCTGCTGCAGCAGTATCCCAGCTGAATGCTTGATAAGCCCCCCCTGAGAGGCAGCAGGGTCTTGCTGCCAGTGTGCCATCATGGCGTGGGTGCTGCAGATAGTGAACGGTGTGGTAGAAAAACACAGACCTATTTTCTATCAACCTTCAAAGCTTTCACAACAATTTAATCTCATTTAATTCAAATATGCTAAACATGAGTAGATCAAAACATACAATAATGTTGTATTTTTACGTTAAGTGATTTAATGCATTTTTTACTAAATACTTCAAACACACCAGTTTTTATCTAAAAAAACAAACCAGACATTTAGCAACATGAACTCCAACCAGCTGAATACAGTATAAATGCCACACAATATTGTGAAAAACCGGAATGCCACGGTTGAGAGCCAGTGTTTGAATTGAAGATACAAAACATCTGATTTGTAGAATGACGAATCTGTTTACTGTTCTTTACTGTGTCTTCCCACATTTGTCATCTTATTTCATTTCACGTTTCTGCCTCATCTTGGAGTAACATTAATAAAACAGCTGCTTAGATCCTCTGCTGTCGGCTCTGTCAGCCTCTCAACTGGTAACACATTGCTTTCCTGAATAATGCATGATGGGAAACAGGAAGTGTCGGTGATTGCGTTGTCTCCATTTTAAGTGAAATGCTCAAATCTGGCTCATTTTCCTCTCAGCTCTGGATTTTCTAGATTGATTTTTTTTTTCTACCAAATGCTGTTTTCTGTTCTTCCATCTGCTGATGAAACTGTCCTCGGTAACAAACAGCTTATTTATAATTTCTTTCTGCTGTCCCACCACCAGTTTCAGCAATGTGAGCAGAGACCATCACATTTTACATATTTAGTCTGGTTACAGTTGTATAAGACGAGAGAGCATTTTGTTTAAATTCTAAGGTTTTGTGCATCAGGACATAAAAACAGCATTTATCAGCTGGTAAATTTGTGAAGGACGTTCTCATATTAAAGGCCTAGAAGTCCTTGAAGAAATGACTTTTGTCCCGCTGCAGTTACAACTGTCTAACCTTGGAAAAAAAGCTTTATGTGCAATTCCATGATATTGTGAAATCTCGTGTGTTCTTGTGTGATCTATTTAGCTGCAATTGGTTCATAAAACTTAACCTTTTCTAAATGTAATGGGGAGAGTTAAAGGTAAAGACATATTAAAGTCTTAGTGAAGCAGTTTTCTAAAGAAATATGAGGTAATATTCCTCCACAGTGATGTGCAGAAGTGATGAGGCTAAAAAAAGACAATTCCAAGTATTGCTGCTAAAGCTGAGCCTACTAGCTGATGAATTATAAGAGGATGTGCTTTTTCCACTCATCATTTTGGCATTTTGTTATAGCTAGTCTTAAAAAAAAAAACAAGAATGTAAAATTCTTAGTGATGTATTGAAAAATGCTGTAAAGCTTTTCTCACAGTTCTATAAATCTAAACCAGCCCTCATTTTTCGTGTAAAATGAGTGTTTACATCGGTGTAAACTCTTCATCTTATAAACCACATAAATAAATGCTTTTTTTTTATCCATGCAGTCAGATTCTCAGCAGAAAACATAATGTATTAAAAACCAAGCCATTCAAATTGTTCATTCAAAATTGTTTTATTAAATGTTTCTGCCTTGGTGTTTAGGAGCAGAACTCTGCTCAAGCACCTAATGGACAAACAGGAGATTTGTTCCTGCTGGATTCCCTGAATTCTTCACACATACATTAATCTGTGTTTGGATTTGTGACACTTCCTGCTGGCTGTGCTATCTGCTTCTCTAGATAATATTTCTGAGATCTTAGTGTGTGTATGTATGTGTGTGTGCGTGTGTGTGTGTGTGTGTGTGACTGCATGCAAATATGCATATGACTCAGGATGGTGAGATTAGTTTAAAATGTTTTAGTAATGCAAACACTGGCTGAATTGACAAACAATTTGTTCTGTCTTGTCATTACTCTGTTTTTTACGCACACACACAAGTTTGTATTTCTATCCTTATGAGGACCGTTCATTGACTTCCATTCATTTCCAATAATTCCTACAGCCAACCCTGACCATTAACCCTAAAACTAACCTCACAGGTACCTACCTGACCTTAAAACTAACCTAAACTCAATACACACCTTAGTCCTAAACTGAACCCCCAACCCAAAATGGAGTTCCATCATTTTAGGACCGCTCTTTGGTCCCCATTAGGACTACTGGTCTTGACAAGGTAGGTGTGTATACCAGACATGGTCCTAATGACACACATACATAAGCTATCTGCTTAATTTCTCTTTTCTTGTAATCTGTCCCATAGGGCGATGTGTGTGACGTTGGTGTTTAACACAAAGGGTCAGCGGTATCTGCGGGTGGGGCTCGCTGTACCTCTGTTTGGTTCTATATCCTGTCTCAGAGCCATGGTAGCTGCAGAGGGCAACATCTCTCCTGACCAGGTATGCAGAGAACAAACACACATACATATGCAGGTTTGTATGTCTACCCTTAATAGGATCGTTCATCGACTCCGATCATTTCCAGTTGTTTCTGTAGCTTAACCCTGACCCCTTACCCTAAACCTAATGGTGCGTTCCATTTACATGGTATTACACTGCTACAATATAAACAATGACAAAAAGAGAGCTCTACTCTGTACATCATGCAAATAAACATTGATTTTAATACAAACAGTATGCTGAAAAAAACACACTACTTGTACGAGTGATTAAACATGCACAAAAACATTAAGAATGATAATTAACAGTAAAAGTTACAGAGTTAACTTACTAAAGCTGGGAGTAGACGTCATCTTGAAATCAAAACTGGGGGCTAGTCGCAGTCACTCCCACTATATGAATGGGATTTACCACTGGAGGGGGCGTTTCAGTTTAAATCTACAAATGGTAGCAAGGAAATTTCCACTTCCCAGTGCTACTGGAACACACCCTAACCCTTCCAGTACATACCTGACCCTAAACCTAACCTAAACTCAGTTCACACTTTGGTCCTAAACCTAACCCCCAACCCAAAAATGGAGTTCCACTACTTTGGTGTGGAGTGCTTTAGTCTGTCGTGGTAATTAGCAAAAGCAGAGAAAATACCCTGTGTGCATGTGTTCTGGATCAGAGCTGTGATCATTTGTGATTAATGCAGTCTTTGTCTCGTTACCTGCAGCAGAACCTGATGTCTGTACCGGGACTCCCTATAGATATTACCAATAAATTTACAGTCAACATGTAGGAGTTAAAAAATGCTCATAAATGCTGATGTTTAAAACAAATGTCGGTTTTCTCCTCCCCTCTGTTGCAGATCATCCTATCTGAGCTGTACTCCACAGGTTTCCAGCGTTCATTCTTCGACGACGACGACCTGACCTCCATTGCCGACGGCGACGTTCTTTACGCCTTCCAGGCTCCTCCCCTCCCTAGTCGTGGGGGCACCATGCCACGCTCAGGTAACCATGGCAACAGCCCTTTTTTAACGATGCACACTCTGACTTTCAGCACTCATTTCTGTTGTTACTCAGTCCACATTTCCAAGTTTCTCTCTTCTTGTTTTATTGCTAAAGACTCGTGATAAATTTGAATCACACTGATTCCCATTCTGCTTTGTAAATATTTTTTCACTTATTAATTTAGTCTTTTTGTCAATATTTTTGTTTGCTTTTCAAAGAAGTACGTTTTACCTCAGAACGGAATATTCAAGCTGCTTTTGAATTCATTACATCATCCAACAAATTAACTTTAATGTCCACGTGGTGACATTATTCAAAATATAAAGATTTTAGGAGTCCTCACAGGTAAAACTGCATGTGGCACAAGAGCCAACATATTACATGCTTAGCTGATAAAAATGTGATGTATTTTATTAAAAGGTTATCTGTTTCTTTGTCTGTAGAGGATCTATTATTGACAATGGCTTAGGCAGCCTGTGTGCTTATGTTTAACTCCCTTATTACTATCCCAAGCTTTTGTTCTCTATCAAAGCTTCAACCTTTCTGGTCCAAAAAGCACAAATATAGGTGTTTGTTAATGCAGCCAGAACTGTAACATTAAAACCTGTTTGCTTTCACTAAATTTAGACCTGAACATCAGGGTACAATTAGTTTAACAGATCAGTGACTGTTTCTCCAAGGAGTTTTAGTGAGCTGTTGATTCGCACTGAATAAGATAATATTCATAATCTATGTGGTCAAACTGTGGTTACTTTTGTCAGATAATCTCCTGCTGTCTCTCAAACTCTTCATGTGGGATTTAGTTCCCTCTGAAGAAGAAAATCCATCAATAATTCAGTCCTTTGCTCAAAGTGGTCATGAAAAATTAAGGCTCTTCACTTTCCTCAATAGGAGGCATTTCTATTGTCAGTTCACACTTTGAGCACAGAGTCTCAGTAACAGGAGAGGGAGCAGCCGGTTATTGTGCTGCCACTAACACTGACACTCTAGCTTGTGATTAAAGTCACATGTTTCTGGCTTTTCAAAAAGCATTAGGCTGACTCATGTTGGATTATTAGCCTTCCCAACATTTGATTTACTATAATTAAACTTTACATTAAATGTAACCTCAGAGTAATAGTTCAGGTATTTTAAAGTGGAGCTCTTGGGCAGCTGAAGAACATTACCTTGTGTAGGTGGCTAAAGGGTAAAGGCTAGTCTGAGCGAGGTCGAGACCAAACTGTTAACGATACTGGAACCTGAAGGAGGTCCCTTTTAAAACTTGTAATCAAGACTTTTCTTTCTTCATTAATACCACACCTCTCGTTCAATGGTTATAAACAGGTTGACGATTGAAGTCAAGCAAAAGTGAACCAAGTACTACTCCTGTAGGAACTCCATATTGACTTCACATTCTGGGTCCTAGTCAGAGGTCCATAAAGCCTTTGGTTCAAGTTCTGAGGTTTTGTGGGAAAATGTCAGCAGTCACTTATAGAAAACAAACAGGAGTTTATATTTCTATCCTTATTATGACTGAGTAATGACTTCTGTTCATTTCTGTAGCTTAAACCTGACCCTAAACCTAACCATTACCAGTACACACACACCACCCCCCACACCCTTTAACCCAACCTCAAATCACACCTTAGTCTTAAAGATAATCCCTGAACCAAAAGTCCACCACATTAGGTCTGGTCTATGGTCCCCAAAAGGGCTATTGGTTTTTACAAGGTAGGTGTTTATACCAGAAACAGTCCTAAAAAAATAACAAAAAATAGGTACACACACACACACACACACACACAAAGTTAGGTCCTAAGTGGCACATCCTTGTCTCATTTCACCCTCAGCAGCTCTGCCAATTTACACAAATTGTAAATAGAGTAATAAAGCTGTGTGAGAAAATGAGTCCTGCTTGAAGAAGAATTGAGGAAACTGCTAATGTAATGTGACACTTTCTTGAAATGAAAAGGAATATAACCTCAGTCAGGGTTGGAGCTTAGTGGATTTTAGGAATTGCTTGCCAATAGAGGACAAACAAATTAAGATAAGATGGTGACTGTTTATACCATAACAGAGACTCCTCAGGTCATAATGTTAGAAATCTTCTCAGGCAAGCAGATTCTACACACTGAGGCAATTTAAAATCGTTCTTTTATTATTTACTGCCAATTTACACAACTTTCCCGTAGCCTCTCAGAGAGCCACAGTGTCATTCTGTCTCATCACAGTTTGTGATGCCATTTTGAGTCAGTTTTGATGATCTGTGTGAGAAAGTTGCTCTGATGTTGTCAGCACATTACTTCAGTTAGTTCCTAAACAGCTGTTTCAATATTTAACCATCTTTTACTTACAAGTAGTCTGATTTTGACAAGTTTGAAATACTGAGGTATTTAAAACCTGATGCAACAAAGTGTAAATTCCCCTGGGCTATTTAAATTAGTGAGGCTTTGTTACTCTTATGTGCTGTTTTCCTTTAATATAAGGATGCAGCACAGATGTTGTGACAGCTGCTGATGCAATGTTGTGCCGTCTTATTAGAGATCAAACAGAGGACAAGCTGAATGCTGTTGAGGGGAGGTAGAACATGAAGAAAATTGGATTTGGAGCATGGGAAAGATTAAGCTTAGCATTAGGTGTGTTTAGTTTCTCTGTGCCACCACTAACCTGAAACTCTGCTGTGAACAGGAAACTCAGCTGCTCAGCAGTCATCAGGGTCATCCTGTGGTCACAAACCTGTCAGAGTGTCAGATTGGTCCATAAGTGAGCTTTTTGCATAAACTGTTGTCTACAGAGAACCATCAAGTGAGGCTTTGTAATGATCACTGACACTTGTCATCTAAAGCTGCTAACAGCGACACAGTTGATATTCAGTGAGGAGTTGAGAGATCTTTGATTTTAAAAAGTATGAAAACAATGAACATGACATTACCATCCAACTGAAACAAAAACAAAGCTGTCACTGTGATGAATCTGTTAGTGACGTGTGCTGCAGTGAGAGGGCTTACCAAGAATTATCTCTAAAATGTCCAAGTGAAAAAGGAAATCAATGTCAAATTTATTTTTATAGCACATTAAAAACAACAAAAGCTGACCGAAGTGCTTTGCAGTTCAGTCAAGGACTTGTATCATTAAAACAAAAGTCAAATAAAATACAGAAACGCACAATAAAACCTAAAACAAACGTCAGCTCTAATCGACCCTCAAACTCTGCCTCAATCAAAAACCATAGAAAAGCCATGGATCTTCATCAAAGATTTAAAAACCTCAATAGACTCAGTGGACAAGAGGTAAGCTGTTCCCCAGTTTTGTAGCAGCAACTGCAAAAGTCTGATCACCCCTGGATTTCATTTTGAACACCTTGTTAGTAACGCAGATTTAAAACCTTTCCCAAAAAAACAATGTAATCAAGAACAGATGTCTTATGTTTTATTAAGTAAATCAAAAAAGAGAGAGAAAAAAATAGTTTCTGTTATGCAGCTGATGATGTTTTAGGACATCTAGAATTGGGAAGGCTTCCCAAATTAGGAGTGGGAGCACCTTTCATTCTTAAAAGGGGGTGGTGGGGGATACATTATGTATTTTCCAGTCACATAGTTCAACTTTATACCACAAGCAACTATGGTACCTTCAGTTGTTATGAAAATACTGTATAAATCAAAAATCTCATCTAAACACCTTGAAATTAACCTCTGTCTATTTAAGAACCCCCGACCATTTCTGACACTCCCACTTCAGCACATTTTCACATCAATGCTTTAGAGGAAGGGTGCTCTGTGGGACGGGAGCTCGGCTGTAGACTGAGCTCCAGGGAGGAGCTTTACACAAATAGGCGGAGCTTTGTAGCAGCAAGCGTTTAGACACCTCCACATGGCCACAGGAGATTCAAGGATTTCTCAAACATTCATGAATGAGTCAAAGCAACATTTTGGGTACGTTTTTGATGAGGGAATGACATTATAACATGATATAAAGCTCATAAAAGATGATTTTGCATAACACCCTCTTTAAAGTCTTCGTGACAAATTTTTTGGGATAAATATAAATGCATTATTGGAAAGATAACATAGATAACATTGAAGGTTTCCCATAACTGAAGCCACTAGCTGGTTTAGCCACTCTGAGGTATCACAATGCATCAAATTCACTGGATTCCTTCATATAGTTGAACAGTTTACTTTTGTTGCAAAAATCCAAACTGGCACAAAATTATCCAAACATCATATAATTATAAATACAAAAATGATAAAAAGAAATGGAGAAGTGAAACAACTATGTGGCTCCCCTCCCTCTAAACCACACCTAATTCAAAATCTAAATTTTACATTTTAATCACTTTATTAGAAAATTAACGTTATTTTCACGTCTTAATGTATAACTTATGATCTCTGCAGTTACATTTTTAACCATTATAAAATCTGTATTTAAGCTCCAACAAACAAAATAAACATTCTCAACACTGAGACGATCATTTGTTGAGATATTTGCATGCAGTGTTGTGTTTTCTGAGAGCGAGCTCTTCAATTATTGTTGCCACTAAATCCATTCTGAAGAATGATTCATTTTTCTCCTCTTCACAACCGTTTTTTTTTTTCTCTGCGTCTCACTTAAAGCTCAGCGTTTATCTTTTAATTAGAAACTGAAGATTACATGAAAGATGCCACCAGCCGTGACATTGTGACAACAACAAACGCTAATATCCTATTAAAAGATCTGAGTTTATACGTTTCTGCGAGGAGGTTTTTGTTAGTGTGACAGTCCTCTCTGAGTAAAGTTATCTCACTCTTCCTTGTGGGAATTACGTTTAAAATTAGACAGCTTTGCTCTCATCATTATCCCCACCTCACCTCTCTAGTCTTGAATTTTAACTCGGCCCTATTTCCACCCCACTGACGCGTCCCTCCACCTGCCGTTCTCATCTTTCCCTCATACAAAGTGGGGGTGAGAAACCCGGTGTGAGATTGAGTGTCTGTCAGGAGGTTGTTGCATCACACCTGGGACTGACAGCACTTGTCAAGCTTGACGTTCACTTTCTGGTTTCAGAATGACTTTCTAAGGTTCTGAATGTTAGGAAGGAGTGGGTTCACTGTATGAAAACACCCCCTGAACAGCTTCACTGGAAGGCTTGGTTCATACTGATATGTATTCAAATCTAGGAATGGTAAGAAGTAAATCTAACTTTACGTGTTGCTTTGTGTCGGTAATAAACCAGCGTTTGGTGTTAATATTACTGTTACATGAGTTTTTTTGGCACTTAGTCTGTTGTCCTTACATGTTAATCTTTCAAGCTACTTTCATTCATCTAAAGAACTGAGGGTAATAATGTTTTGTCTGTGTGTGTTTGTTTGTTGTTAGCAAACTATGTTGTAAATGACTGGACAGATGTTAATGAAACTCGTAGAAATGAAGCATTAGGTGCACATCAACTGATTACGTTTTTGGGTCAATCCGATTCAAGATGGCCGCCACAGCTAAGCAACATTATCCAACAACAAAAATGTCAGTCTTCAGTGCTGAAGTGTGATGTGATAGCAGCTGTTTGTTTATTGGTTCTACATGTCACCTGACTTCATTAAACCTGTTTTATAGCAGGGGTGTCCAATCCTGGTCCTCGAGGGCCACTATCCTATTCCTCTGCTCTAACACACCTGATAAAGGGGCTGAATTACCTCTTCAAGTTCTGTAGAAGCCTGCTAATGAACCGTTCCTTCAAATCAGGTACATCGGAGCAAAGAAACCTCTAAAACATGCAGGATAATGGTCCACAGAGACCAGGATTGGACACCCTGGTTGTAGAATTTGATCCATTGATGCAGAAACGTTCCCATCAGCCCCTTCAATGATTTACAGCCAGATCCTAGAGTACCCTGCTCAGTACATGTTGGCCTTATTCAGTCAGTCTTATGTCTGGTTCACACGGCAAGATTTTACAATTGTCTGTTGACTTTCAAAACCAGAGAGAACCCCACACATGAAGATGAGGGAGGGGTGCTCTGTGGGGCGGGAGCTCGGCTGCAGGGAGGAGCTAGGTACAAATAAGTGGTGCTTTGTACCAGGAAGTGTTTAGACGGCTCCTCATGGCTACCACAGGGCATTTAAGGATTTCTCAAACATTCATGAATGAGTCAAAGCAACACTCTGGGTCTGATTCTGATGAGGGAATGACATAACATGATGTAAAGCTCAATCCACCTTTAAGATTGCTGGAAAGGGGAAAATCTGGTCAAAAATTTAGTTTAGTTTTGGAGATGTCCTGTCTCATAGAGGTGGGTCAACAGGCCTCTTTAACAACAAACTGGTGAAACATTTGTCACAATTTTCCATAAATCTCATCTAATATTGTCTTTAACAAATATTTTTTTAAGCAAAGTTTCTTTTCAAAAGAACACAGATTATTTTCTGTTTGTTGCTTGCTTTTGCAGAGGGAGAGAGAATTAATTGATTGCATGTTAGAGATCAAACAAGCATTATTTAATGAAATCTTTTGATAATGTCAGAGTTTATGTTTCCTTGGAGACGAGAGGTTGTGCCTGTTGGATCCCCTCCAGCTATTACCCCATCATTAATCACAGCAGCAGGTTCTTTTCTTGTGTGGAAGTGTGCGCAGTGGCAGAGGCAATTCCTTTTACAGCTCCTCGGGGTAAACAAGAATCAAAGGGCAGCTCTGTCGTAATGGACATTTTTTTTCTTTTCCAGAGTCATTGTGTAAACATGTCACAGTGGATGGGAGTGTTTGTGTAGCTGTTTACTCATTTTAGCACCCGAAGCTGTTTTATTACCTTTTAGTCTTCCCTCTCAGCTAAATAGAATTGACATTTCAAATGAGTCATAATGTAATAAACCTGTTGGAGAATGGTGCACCAAAGACTCCTCGTATGTTTAGATGTATTGAATATTCAGTGTTGTTTCTACACGTTCACTAGATGTGAGATGTGTTTCCTCCTCGGCTCTGCTCAGGGTATCACCACAGCCTCCCCTCGTCTCCCTACTCCTCCTCGACTGGGCCTGAGGGTCAGAGGTTGCCTGCATCAGGACGCCTCTCCTCGGAGTACCTGAACCACAGCAGCTCCACCAAAATCATTCTGCTCATGTGCAACACTGCCGGATCAGGCCAGCAGGCGGTCAGGTGAGCTGTTCGTTTCCACACACACACACACACCTTTCACATCTCATGTAACACGGCACAGCTCCTGGGAAACCCCCTCCTACTGCACTACACGTCATGAGGGTCTCCCCTCTGTCTCTGCATCCACAAGTCTGTCACAAAACCCTTGTTTTATGTATACCTGTGAAAAAATGTTGGCAGTTAGGGGTTAATGGAATCAGGCTCAGGATAAAGTGAGACAGAAGTGGAGCAGAAACTGTAAAAACGGTGCCTTTGTTGTGGTTTTTCTGGACACAAAAGGTTTTTTTCTAGCAAATAAATTCCAGAGCTCAATCAGAGACCCAGCACCACGCTAAGCTCTGGTCCTGGCATTAAATAAAACAACCTGAGCAACGTCTCTTTGCTTTATTTACTAAACATCTTATTATTCTGAGGTTGAACCTTTTATTTAATCCAGGAATGCGTGTCCATAATATGTGTTGGACTGTAGCAGCATCAACACAGGAGTTGTTTGACAATAAAGGACTATATTTTCACAGAGAGGGCTCCATCAAATTGCTGCTCCTAATTTGTGATAAATCCCTTCACGGATCATTAAAGCGTAACCTCCGACTGACAGACTGACAAACAGATTTATTTGTCTCCTGATTCTGTCACCACTCGCCCTTTGGGACTCGGTGTTATTGCTTCCAAATGTGCGAATGTGAACACAGTGTTCACACCTCCTGAGTCGTAGTAAATACTTTATCTGGGTCCATTTTGGGGATTTCCCTGTAGGAAACCAGCAGGAAATAAGACGCCCATTTTTTTGTGAAATTTTACTAGCCTAAACTAGCCGTTAGCTTTTCCTCCGGTTTGTTTATGTCTCCAAACTAAAGTTTTTTAAAACAACAGATAACCTTTGCACAGATCACCATCTCATCACAGGCAAAATATCCCTTTTTACAGATAATTTGCAAACAATTGCATTTATCAAGCAAGGTAGAACTCAATGCCAAAGCATCGACTGGTAGAGTCATCTACATTGAAAGCACTGGACATGCAGTTACCTTTTTACCTCCATTTTTAGACTTAAATATTCTAAGAAATATATATCAATAATGTCTAAACATGACTTCCTCTTTGATATTTACCATATCATTTAGCCAGGTGCTTCATTTGTACTGTTGAAGAGTTGGATAAAAAAGCCAGTTTTATATCACCTATCATCATAAATGACATTGACCTTTGACCCTTTAGTGCCCAAATCTAATCAGACTGAGTACTACCCGAATGGAGTTACTATGCCTATTTTTTAGTAAATATATAATTTCATTCTGGAGATATCGTGCACACAAGCCCACCCGTGATGGACGGACACTGTGCTAACACACACACACACACACACAGAACAGTATGGCTCCGGCCCCAGTGGGCGGAGACATAATGATAATAATGCTAAATACTAAAAACATGCATGCAAACTAATTAGGGTGTTTTCTTGATTGAATATCTTGAATTAAAAAAATACGGATTCACATCTGAATACTTTTTCCTTTTTGGCTCTCCTCCTCAGATTTGGGCCTCCTTTCCTCCTGCTTGAAGACAGGAGCGTCTCGTGGGACCAGCTGCAGCAGAGCATCCTCAGCCAGCTTTATTACCTCATGCTGAATGGAGCTCAGGCTCAGGTACCTCCAGCTGCAGGTCTCCCTCTCTGTTCTGTGTCCTCCACCCCTCCTGGTCTCAGGGATCTCTGGACCTTTTCTGGTTTTAACGCCTTTAAATATTACCTTGTCAGAAGTTTGATATGTTTGCTTTTTTTGTCACTCTTGGAAGCTCAAGTATGGCTGTTTAAAAACATGAGAACTTGTATTTGCACAGTGATTCTGATGAGTTTGTTTAGTGAAAGGCCAGTCCTGCATGTTAAAACTCTCCTCTATGAGCTTTAATATCAGCTCTGAACAGCTCCACCTCAGCTTCGTTTGTTAGCCCCTCTGAGAAGATGAACACCATGAGCCCTAAGCCTCTGCTCAGCACTCCTAAAGCCGTTTACAGGCACCCGTTCATATCCTTTCTGTCCCTTGCTGCAGGCCTTTGGGTTGCCACGGGCAACAGCATGATGACAGACAATATTTGATCTGACCTTACCCCGTGGCTCTCGCCTCTATGAGAGCTGAGATTGACAAGAAAGAGCCGTGAGGGTTTATTTCCCGATTGTTATCTGAGTTTCATAGTAAATTCCTCAAAACCTGTCTGGCAGGGACAGAGATGTTTTTTTTTGCTCTCATCTCCTGATTTTCATTCATGAAAACAATCAGCAACAGCCTTCTGTGGATTTGTGGTTTGTTGAAGGTTTCAAGCCAAACAGAAGGACCTCTGACCCAAGAGTGTTCGGTTTCAATTCATTTTAATGTACGAGGAAATCAGAAGCAGGGGGAGGGAGGAGAGAATAGTCACCCTGTGTTTATATGTGCACATATCCACAGGTTATTATTTCACAACTCATTCCTTTTTTTAATCTCTTCATTATTTAAGAAAGCTGGTTTCTTTTGACTAAAGAACCGGCACAAACTTTTTCCTTAGATTATGTTTTGATGCCACCTGGTGGATTTATTAGATCCGTACAAATTACAGCAGTTTCAGTTTGACATTTTTAACAACCAAATAAATGTCCCCTTTGGATGTTTACCTGTATAATGGGCCTCAAAAATTCATAATTTTTGCAAAAAATCCATACCACTCCCGGGGAGGGCAGGAGGAAAAGAGAGCGGAAGAAGTGGAGAACTTATTTCTAGTCTTAGCGGTAGAACAGGTTGGAAGATGGTTATTTGATGTTATTTATTGTTTTTTAACGTCCTACAGGCTCTGACATGTTAAATTACTTTGACACTAAGCGTTTTGCAAAAAGTCCGTAAAACTTAAAAAATTCCGTGAGATTGCTCTATATGTCTGTATACCTAATACATATACCTAATTTCCCTCTGGGATAAATAAAGTATTTTTGAATTGAATTGAATTGTATACCTGCAAAATGATGGAAAATCAGTGTAAATTACAGACAATCTGTACAACTTGACATATACCACTGTTACAGAAATGATCAAACAGAAGTAGAAATGTATATTTATTCCTGAAATAAATGAGGAAATTGAACTAACTGCTGACTCTGGCTGACGGTGAGGTTTAAGATGCAGTCGATTCAAACATTTACTGCTGAGAATATCTGCTCATACGCTGCAGGTTGAGCATTTCTACTGCAGCACAACAATTTAATACAAGTTTGACTAAATTTGAATCAAAATTCCTCACTTCTCTTTTAGACCCTACCACAAAAATCACTACCACACGATCATCTTTGTAAACATTGCAGTTTTGGTCATAATTTACTTGAACCAAGGGAGAAAATCCCATCTCATTATTTGGGGGGGGGGGTCCATCAAACAGGGAAATATTTGGGAGTTTCCTTAAGTTACAGTCAAACCGCTTACTTTAACACCCGGGTCACACAGTCATGTGACTTACAACAGCTTAAGCTTATTTTCCAAAAATGTATCAACCTATAAATTACAAGAAGGGGTTTTTTAATTTCACAGAAAAACAGCGCACCTGTCACACCCAACGTGCACGATGCGACGCACGCTCACACACACACAGGCCCGCTTTTGAGTCAGTCGTCAAATGAAAAAAAGAGAAAAAAATCTGACAAATGTTATTTAGTGGCTGCAGTTTGCAACAATAATAATTAGTTTGTTTCTCTCTCTTCCTCCTCTGCAGAATATGCAGTCAGATAAACATACTGTAAATATTTATTAATAAATCTAGGATTTTGACAAAATCAAAGGAATGGATCTAAGTGTGGGTGCGGGTAAATATATGTGAAGATGATCTGCCATGTTGGTGGGAGCCTGGCCACGCAACACTCTGTGATTGTGATCATTTTATAATGGATCCTGACCTCCACAGGAAGCTGATAAGTTAATGTCACGAGTGATATGAGTGTGTCTGTTTGACCTGGTAAGCAGTCTAGCTGCAGCATTTTGAACAGCTCGCAAACGATTATGAGCAAAGACGAAATTAAAGGAAAAAAAGAGCGTTACAGTCGTCAGCCTGAGAGGAAATGAAAGTTTGAACAAGCATCTGTAGCTCTGCAGCTGAAAGGACAGATATCAACTTGGACAGCAGAGGGGTGTTACTAAACAGTTTGCCTAATCAAAGGCACCACCCTGTCAGGAGCAACAATCATCACCTCTTAACTTCTAACGTAATTTCTAAACAGTTGATGCTAAAAATTCTTCTAAAGACCACCAGAGGGATCCAGCGCACCACTTTTGTTACAATTTGAGAACTGCTGACTCACAGGAAGAAAAAGTAAATCAACTTTAGAAAAGGCTATTTGAAATGTCACTGACTTGAGCAATTTTGTGGAAATTGATTGGACTGAAAACAGTTGTAGAGATGATTTATATTTTATAGCTTTTTTGGTTTTAAATTGCTTTGCCTCAAGCAGGTGGTCTGACCTGGGAGTGACTGGAGACGGCGACACCCAAAGTGTTGTTTTTATATCTTGTTCTGGTTTCTGACGCTGCCTCACAAAGATAAAATGATGAAAATAAAAGTAGAAGACTACAAAGAAGCTGACTTTGTTCTGATAAAAAGTGATTGTAACTTTATAAAGTTCAATATTCCTCATTGTTTATTCCTAAAGAAACTTGGAGACGTTTCAAATGTTGTAATTGGTTTTGAGAGTAGAGTTTTGGCCTTTTTTGTTTCTTTGTTTTTGCAGTTAATTATTTTGGCGTTTAGTTCCGTCAGTTAGAGCTAAGTGTTTTTGATTTGTTTAATTGTTTTTTCTTCTCAAGGCTTCTTTTTCTTTTTAAGAAACAAGCAAATAGAGCTACAACAGAGTCTGAAGGCCAAGAAGCAAAATATCAAAAGTCATAGTCATTAAAAAAAATACCAAAGAATCACTTTTGATTGTATTAATGGTAAAGTAGTGTGGTATTTTAAATACTGTGGAACAAACTTTACAAATAACAGCGAGACAGGCAGGTTTTTAAAACTTTTTGTAAAACAGAACTTTTATCTAATGAAGAATGAGGCCAACACAAAAAATTACATTTCTGTTTAATAAAACTCTTTTGCATCTGAGATAAACCTGACGATTGTTTTACCTCCAGGAGGTTTCTCAGAGAGTAGTTCAATGTAGTTTTGTGGAAAAGTTGTGAACAATTAATATCCTACCTGTTGTAGATGGCATCTGACCAGACTGATGAGCTAAACGTTAATAAGTTTTAACCTTCATGAAACTAAACAGGTGGCTTTGGACCCAGGTTCAGTGTTCATACACATACATACAGTCAGTCAGACTCTTTTATAAGAATCACACTGAGGACACCTTTCATATGAAGCTCCAGACTGACTGTGTGCTCCTGTTTTCAGCAGAAGTTTTTTTCTTTTTTTTTTTTTTTTTTTTGCAGGCTTTCAGTTTGTGAACCAGAAAGGACTTTGGACTGGCAGACCTTCAGAACATTCAGATCTCTGAGTGGCTTTGAGTCTGCAGCTGTTAATTATTGGAAAGACAGAATGTCAGGTTGTGCTAACAATTAAACCCACATGATTTTTGCGGATGCTCTACAAGCCTTACATGATTGAGGAGAGAGCTACTTTTATAATGCTAGGCAGTGGAATCACACAGGTGGACGTATAGATAACTCTCCGCAGTGAGAAGTGAGCACACAGTATAAACAACGAGCTGCAAAGAACTGAACTAAAACAAAAGTGATAGATTAGACAAAAGCTTATCAAGCTCATCAATGGGAGTTGATTTGATGGTAACATTTAGTGCAGAGATTTTACTTTGTGTTAAGGATGGATTAGACTGTTTCTGCACATAATGACTGAAACCTTGAGAAGAACAACCTCCATCGATTAACACGTTGATTACTCTGAAAAACGTTTTTTTTTTTAATTTAACTTTGGATTACATCATTCATATTCAGACAGCAAATGTTTAACGGCTGAACTAAATCAGAAACTGTTCTGAACTCATTTCTGCTCTTGTCTTTAATAATTTATCAGACCGGCCTATAAAAACCAAAACTCCTAACAGAATAATTCTTTCCTCTTCATGCTTGACCACATCTTCTTTTCTTCTAATGCAGCCCATTTGCATTAGGCACATTAGCAGCCTGATTTCTGCTCTCTAGTCTTTAGATCTGCCATTCACTCTTTGCAACAGTGTAGTTAGAATCAGTCTGTGATTGCTTTTTTTTCTTCATAAAGTGAGACGGTTGAAAGAACTGCCACGTTTGAAAGAAAGGAGGACAAATTTAGTCATTGAGACCCAAACTAAAGAAGTGGTGTCTGTACAGCACTGAAAGTCTACAAGTGCAAGGTTTTTTGGGGGGGTATTCTGGGACTCTGGATTACAAGATGATATTTAGACCCAGCAAAATAAAAGCAAATATAATTTCTTCTTCTTCTTCTCATGGGGTCAGGTCTCAGGAGAAGCTCCCGGAGAGCTAAATCCAGAGGGGGTTATAACGAGACATTCTTAGGTCAGAGCTGATATATCGTTTCCTACAGTGAGTTCTGGATCAGCCTCGGGGTCACCTGTCTGTCAGACTAAAAAGTAAAACTCTAAAGGACTAATTTTTTCTAATATAAAAACAATTTTACCAGCCCCCATCAAAAAAGAGTTTAAAAAAACACTCATTGACATTCAAACATCTGCAAACATTTCATCCTACAATTGCAAGAAAAACTTATTCTGGAAAAAAAGCAACTAAATTGGCAGACACTCTGCAGCTGTGATGTGCTCTGAAAGGTATTTAAGAGTCTGAGACTCAGGACTGAGTGCTTATTACTTTTTTATTAGTTTCAGTTTCTATCAAAGAGAGAAGTTGCTCTCACTGATAAACACAGATAATTAAGGAGCTTGCGCTGAGAGCAGGCAGGTGTGTGTGTGTTGGGGGGGTTTGCATGTTTTTAGTACAGCTTCACTCTTCCTTTCAACTCAAACGGAAGAACATGAAGTTCAAATGATTTCTACTTCAAATCCCCGCGTGAGCTCTGCGTCGAGTTAGTTCTGGTTGAAATAAACGCATGCCAGACCCTTCCTCTCGGCGCTCAGCTGCAGGAGGGCGACGAACGCTGCCTTCACGGCACAGCGTGAGGGACGTGCCGTCTGGTTTTTATGTGCCTGAACTGCTGCTGCACGAACCTTTTCAAGTGACGGGGGACATCTTCTGTTCTAATTTGACTAAAGTGTGGACACGACTTGTTTTTTTTATTTTTCAAAGTGACATCTAATATCCTTGAGATCTCAAAGGGCAACATCTCCCAACTACAATAAACCACGTTTTGTGCCTGTTCAAAACCCTCAACAACCTGCCACACTAACATAAGTAAATGAAAGTTTCATAGCAGTTCCAGCTAAATTTCCTTTATTAACCTTGATATTTCAAATTTAAATCAACCTTTTAGCTGTTAAATACATTTTGTTGTGTACTCAGAGTTTATAAAAGTGCATAAAAGTTGAATTTAGTCTCTTCTGGTGCTGCAAAAATATCTTTATATTCTGTTTGGGTCATATTTTTTAACCCGTTTAGTTTTCTCTACTTTTCATGATGTTTTCTGAACTATCACTTCACAGTATTTTTGACAGAACTCCGTCAAGTCTTTTGTTGTTGACATCTGTTAATTGTAAATAAAAAGTTTCTGTGCAGCTATGTAAACCCCTCTGTCAAGCTAGAAAGAACCACTGGAAGCTGGAGGGGGCGGAGTGAAGCACCTGTTTGAGTTTAAAGAGACAGCCTTAAAAAGAGTTGATCTGAGACGCAGCTCAGAAAAGGGGCAAAAAAAAAAGAGTTGTGGAGTTAGAATTAGGAGGAATTCAAACCAAAGTATTGCAGTTACACTTTATATAGACCCCAACTGAAGGATTTAAATGTGAAAAAGGATACATCTCCTTCAAAGGAATATTTACAATAAACTCTGTGGTTGTTTTCAAGGACATATAGCAGCTGTAGCACTTCTGATTAGGACTGGGTATCATGGCCACTTCTCCAAATCGATTCAATTTCGATTCATAAGGTTCTGAATCGAATCACTATTCGATTCGATTCAATTCGATCTGCTCTTAAATAATGAAAATGATTCAACTGCGTTGCAAAATACAATATCACTTTTTTTTTTCTCTTCACCATCAACGGGTTTTAAGGAAAAACTTTTAAATTAAACAGTTTATTATTGAAACAACACTGTCACACATTTCGAAGGTTTTAAATTAAAAAAGAATTGCAGGTGACAGTGTTGGATATATTCATTTATAAGAAATTAATTTTCTTGATCACTAAGAAGTGATGGGTTGCAGGAGAAGAGGTGGGCTAATGTAAATACAGTTCTGCCCACTCCTTTTGAGTGTATGAAAATTGTATATTTGTAATGTTTGTTAGCTTCTGTTATGTTCAATAAAACTTATTACTTATACCTTTTATTAAAACAAAAAATACAACTACAACATTTCATCACTTTGGATTTCATTAAGACATTTCTTAAAGTTTAAAAATAATAATATTAGTAATAAACAAAACGATTTTAGTAAATCTTTGCTAACAAAAGTCACCATGGTCTCTGTTATTTTTAAGTTCTGCTGAGAATCGGCTGATAATGTTAGTGATTCCTTAGTTTCTTTTGTTTTGCTCCAGACAACTTGTTATATAAAGCTAACGTTAGCACTGAATGTCAACTGGATGTAAACATACGGCAAGCCAGGAGTGACAAAATACAGAAACACGCTTCAGACGCAGGCACAAGACGCCATGGGGAAGAATCGATCTCATGCCCTGTGAATCGATTTTCCCAAATTTAAATGAAATCGATTTTAAGATCGATTAAATTGATTTTTTTACCCACTTCTGATGCAGTGTGAGACACTCCGTGCAACATCATATTACTTCTAAGATAACTGTAATTATTAAATAATTTTTGTACAGGTTTATAAAAGCAGCTTTTGCATGAAATGCTGTGAAATTGGAGTTTTTTGAACAGCAACAATCCAGTTTCCTGTTGGTCTCAGACTAAACATTGCACTAATTAAAGTAGACATATCCTGATTTTAAATCCTTCCTTTTCACATTTAAATTATTCAGTTGTATAAAGTGGAACTACAATGCTTTGGTCTGAATTCCTCCTTATTCTAACTTCATCAGCCCCTCTTTTCCTCTGTGTGTCTCAAAGCAACTGGTTTTGATACTGTTCCCTTTTAAGGTGCTTCAAGCCCCGCCCCCTCCAGCTTCCAGATCGGTCCACTCCGGTTTGAGAGAGGAGGGGTTACATTTTGTAGCTTGCATTAAGGTTTTATTTACAATTTAATTAAAATATGTCAACAACAGAAGACTTGTCTAGCCTTACTTGTTGGAACCAGAGTCTGACCCAGAACCAGAGGAGAATTAAGATGAGAAAATTGTAGTCGGTAAGTCCAGACCTAATTTGACAATTTTGTTGCAGATAATTTAACGTAATAAACTCAGAACATGTCATAGAAATAGTAGGAAAACGGAACGGGCTGAAAAATCTGACCCAAACCGAATATAAAGATATATTTGCAGCACCAGGAAAGACTAAATTCAACGTTTCTGCCCTCTAGAGACTAAGTATGCAACAAAATGTATTTAACAGCTAAAATATTGAGCTTTTTATGTTATGTACCCTTTAAACTACTTCTCCACACTGGGGTCATTCAAACAATTATCTACAACAGGTAAGATATTAATTGTTCATAGCTGTTCCACAGAACCTCACTTCAAAAGATACAAATGATCATTTTAAGAGTGAAATTGTGTAACCACACGACCATCTTTCCATGAGACCTTAAAAAACATTCGCTCCTGTCAAAACTTCATTACCTAAACAGGTTGGTGCTCAAAGCAAACAGCTCTGAGTGGCAGGCCTGTCAAACCAAGAAATTACCGTAATGAGTATTAGTTCTGTGTGAGCAAACAACACGCACTAGTTTGTTTGGCTGCTTGAGCAGATTGTCTTTCAGTAGCAGCAGTGTAAAAGCAAAATAAAAACTTAGCTTCTTTTTTCTTTTTTTTTTTTTTTTTTTTTTTTTACCCAAAACGGGAGCATGGCAGACAAATTAGCCAAACACCATAATGAGCTTCCTGGGTGTTAAATCTGCTAAAAAATTGTGGCAGCAAAATGTCACCCAGTGGAACAGTCTGCGATTCATTTATTGTTTCCTTACAGCTGGACAATTTAATTAGGTGTCTATTTGATGAGAAATTTGCGTGAGACTTTTAGAGGAGCGGAAATAAATAGAACTCTCTGCCTCTTTTAAAATGTCACGTCTGTTTTGGGATATTGGCTGCATTAAAGGACACAGTTTTGAATGTGTGTTTATGTCTGCAGAATGCTGCAGCGTTTAAGATCAGAGTGGTGGGAGGATCTTCATCCTACAGCTACCTGTCCCCACAGGACAGCAGACCGTTGTCCCACTCTGCTGTTGACAGGTAGGCAGCCCACACACACACACACACACACAGCACATAGCCAACATTGTTCCTCCTCTGTCTGCTCGACTCAATATCATGATGCTATAAAGTGATTTCATGTACTGTGATATTTGAACTTTTATGATCACAAGTACATTTACACAGTACTGGACTCATACCTAAAACTTGTATGGGTATTGGTTCATTCTAAGCCTTTACTTTATCAAGTTAAAAATATTGTAAAACCTTCAGCACCGCTTTTCTCACACAGTCTTTATTTTTTTAAAATCCTTTTTATGTTGTTGGATAAAAGATGTTGAGTGGATGGAAACCTTTGACTACAGTGGTAAATATGTGAGGTCAATCATGTATTTCTTCTGAAATCGATCCTGTTCGTAACAGTGCGTGAATCTTTGAACACACAGAACTTTTTTTTTTTTGCTCATTCTGCAAACAGCCTTGATGTTGAAATGAAAGCTAATTACATCACGCTTCAATTAGAAACGACACGGGAAAATAGTCCAACAGATAGCTGTGGCCATGAAACCAAAACTGAATCGAGTCCTTGAAAGTAGAAGGATAAATGCTTCAGATAGCGGTTTAAAAGTGAAAAGGGTATTGTTTTAGTTGGTCTTTTATGAAAAAAAACGTGGGGTGCCGTTAAAAGCATCAAGGTAATCAGAATTATTTTTCTGATAAACAGCATTGTGGATCAGATATTCAATGTAGGAACAAAAAACTTGTTCCTGTTTTAAAAAAAGTGTGTGGGTGTGTGTGTGCATTGTGTCTTCTTTCTCTCCTACAGGTAATATTTTGTATTTTACAATTCAGAAATCACTCTAAACTTCTTGACTTGAATGACTTTTGGGAAATAAATTATATTTACCAAAACTAAACATGATGAAAAAAAACGAGCTGGAAGAATCACAGAAACAATCTGCAGAGCACAGCCAAAAGCCAAGGTTTACTAATATTGAATTTTTTAAAGCTACTTCAACAGGCTCTGAGTAGAACACAGTTAAATGTCAAACACATCGAGACCCAAACGGGCAAGATTTCAGAGGAAATTACATTTCAACATTAGGATTCACAACAGGACACAGTGTAAATTACCCTTCAGCCTCAGCCTGCTAGCTGCTGCTAGCTTTGATGTTATTCTCTAAGCTCCACAGAAGCTGCAGGTCAGCAGGAGGTTGTCTCTCTCCAAGCTTTCAAATGAGTGAAAACAAACATAACATCACCTGAAAAAACTAGAAAATACTATTTATTCTTCTCTGTGGCCCTGTTTAAATTTTAAATCGTGTTGTTGCATTACTGACAACTAACTTAATGTTACACTTTATATTTGTGTTTAGTAATGGAATAATCTCTGTACAAGTTGGTAACGTGTTTTAATTTGCCTGTTTGTTTTTTTATTTCAGCTTTGATCATGAAATTAAATCATTAAAAATAAAGGATGGTTGTTTGTATTTTAACAGGAGATTTAAAATTTTACACCTCATTAATTATAAAGTTTTGTACTTTTTAAAATTGGCCATATGTTTCCATTTAATTTGTATTTAGCTTCATTTTGTGTTGTCTCTTAATTACAGCAGCACAGGGGAGAATTATGAGGCTGGAAATTTTCAGATGCATCATTTATGAGAAAATAATCATTTAATAACAAAACAGATTGGTACTACAGAGGTTTAATCAGTGTTTAGTTTGTTTGCTGTGTCTTTTTTTCTTTTCTTTATAAATGTGCTCATACAGTATGAGACCATCACATCAGATCAGGTCAAACTAAGCTGGTTTTCAGATTTGTAGCTTTTTATGCTGCATTTTGTAGTCCAGGGAAAAATACACTGCTTGGTAAAAAAAAAAAAACACTATCTGGATTTAACTAAGCAAATAGGTGTTAGCCTCCTATTGGATAGTTACTGCATGAACGATTATCTTTCAGCTGGCAACAAGTTATTAAACCCCAACTGGTGCAATGTTGTTTCACATTTCTTAAACAACCATGTAGAAAGACACATCCTGTGGTCGTGGAAAAGATCTGTCTGTTTGAGAAAGGTCAAATCATTGGAAACTACTAAAATTGGGTTAAGAACTGTTCAAAGCCTTATTAAAACCAGGAAGGACAGTGAGGACCCATCATCTTCGAAATAGAAATGTGGCCTGAAAAAAATCCTGAATGACCGTGATCGGCGATCGCTTAAACGTTTGGTGAACTCAAATTGAAGAAAAACAACAGTAAAACTCAGGGATATGTTTAATAGTAAAAGTAGTAGCATTTCCACACACAATGATGAGGGAACTCAAGGGCTTGGGACTGAACAGCTGTGTAGCCTTAAGAAAACCACTAATCAGTGAGGCTAACCAGAAAAAATAGCTTCAATTTGTCAGGGAGCTTAAAGATTGGACTCTGAAACAATGGAAGGTCATGTGGTCTGATCAGCCCAGGTTGACCCTGTTCCAGAGTGATGGTGCATCAGGGTAAGAAGAGAGGCAGGTGATGCACCCATCATAGTGCCTGCATTAATGTGGGGTTGCTGCAGTTGGTCAGGACCAGGTTCAGCAACATTCTGTGCTCAAAGAATGAGGTCAGCTGATCTGAACATACTGAATGACCAGGTTATTCCATCAATGGATTGTTTCTTCCCTGATGGCATGGGTATATTCCAAGATGACAATGCTGGGATTCATCAGGCTGGAATTGTGAAAGAGTGGTTCAGGAAGCATGAGACATCATTTTCACACATGGACTGACTCCACAGAGTCCACTGAGAATCTTTGGGATGTGCTGAGAAGGTCAGACTCTACCATCATCAATGCAAGATCTTAGTGAAAAATTAATGCAACACTGGATGGAAATAAAGACTGAGAGACCCCACGCGTGAGGATAAAAACTCATGGATGTACCAGGTTTGGTCCTACAGTGTGTGGTGTACAGCCACACACACCAAACAGGAAAAGATATTTCATTCATGGACATTCTGATGTGAAATCTTGCATGGCCTAGAGAGATGCGATTTCAGAGTAAATAAACATTTGAGATGAGGAAGAAACGATATTAATCCTTTATAGACTATATTTACTAGAGGAATAAACAGTTCCATAGGACTTTTTACGTCCAGCGGACTTTCTGGTGAGTCATGACAGTTTTTTATGTCTTCTGTATTTTGGATTCTCCTCCATGTTTACGTCACCTCGCTTTCTGATTGGCTGCACGTCACATTCAACAGGCTGCAAGCTCGTTTGTTCTCGGGTGAACACCACACGCTGTGATATCAGGCCAAAAAATCAAACATGTTGAATATCCCCAATTTGAGGTCAAAGTGGTCCCGACCTCCTTCTGAGCCAACTAGGTCACTCTTAGCTCACCACCCACGGCAGGAATATCTGCTCAGATCATCTTTAGAGCCACGATAATCTAGACGTCCTTAAGATTGTTGGAAGAGCAAAAATCAGCACAATTATCTTGCCGTGTGACGCAGCCCTTATACTCTGTGTTTGCACACAAGAGCTGGGTTTTTAGTACAATTGTGCTGGCAGGAGATGTAGAGCTTTTAAGACATTATGTTTTCGCAGCCTATTTTTCTGTATCCCCACTATCATTTTGTGCCCTTGAAAACAAAACAACAAACCGTTTTGACCAATTCTTCCGCTTATTAGGCCTACTCACCACATCCTGGCCCTGTCAACATGACACTTTGATGGTGTGAAAAACAGAAACCAGAGGCATTAGAAAGTCTAAGGTTTCTCACCAGCCCTGACCTTAAAATCTAAAAGAGAGACGTGTAACCCAGACACATAATATCACTTACAACAAATAATAACCAGGAGCCTCACACTGGACAGTTTTAGTTCTTGCTGCAGTTTATTCTAAGAAGATGAACCAGAATAGAAGAAGGTCTTTTTTCTAAGTTCTGTGCAAACTGAGGAGAAAATAGAAATAAATCAAATCTTGGGAACGCAGGCTGTGACTGGGCCGTTTTGTGGCATCTTAGTACAAAGATAAGGAGGCAGCAGGCTGAGGACGGGCTTGCAAATGAAAATATACCAGAATGAGAGCAAAATGTTTATCTACACAGGATGGAATGCTGCTAATTCTGCAGGTCTAGTCAGTCTTATCTGCAGAATAAATTTGCATCTTCTTATAAAACATTTGGTGAAAAGCTTGATAATCTGTTAAAGGTGTTGGATTGTTGAAAATTAATCTTGATTAGTTCCCACAAAGAGACCAAAGTTGTGAAGATAAGCTCTGAAATACATAAAGCAAACACAAACACAGGCTCCACATCAGATCCAGTTCCTCAGAAACTTATTATCTTTCTCTGTATTCCGGATGTTGTTTGGAAAAACACAAGATAAAACTTGTTTCAAGTGTTTGTTTGCTCCTGCACGAAAGTAAAATGAATTTCTGTGACCTCTGTGTCAGTTTTTCTCACATTCAGAGTTTTAGATTTGCATATGACTCAGGACTAAGTAGTTCAAGATAATAAGAATTTGCTCATAAATTTATTGTTTTTCATTTTCTTGCTGTATTGCAGAGCTTTAAAGTTCTGTGGCCCTGGGGGACCACGACATGTGAAGCTTGTTATTGAGTGGGAGCACAGCTCCAAAGACTGGTAAGATTTGTACATTCTCTTTACTGGGAACACACAAACAACCAGAGAGAGACATAATCAGGACGTGCTGTGTTTTGTTATCTGTCAAGTTTTGATAAATTGTTAGGCCCAACACTAATCTCTCAGTAAGGAGACACAAACATGCACTCCCATTGATCCTAACTTTCTATAAAACATATTTTTATCACTCAGTGGGGAGCAATAGACTTGTGTTTGGTTCAGTTTGTTTGGCAGCATCCAGGAGGAGGTGGTAAAAGATGCAGACAGCGTCAGGAACCAGCAGCAACAACACCTTCAGCAGCACAGCTGTACCCTGGATGAGTGCTTCCAGCTGTACACCAAAGAAGAACAAGTAAGACACAAGTCCAACCAGACTGCTGAGTATAAGCTGTTCTGATGATTCTCAATTATCCAGGCAGAAAAATCTAAAAAAAAAATAAAAAGTTGAGTAGGTCCTCTGGACGAGTTCTTTGTTGAAACGTTTCCAAGAGATTTTTCAGTCTGAGGAGTTTCAGGTAAACTCAGCAGTATTTTCACACAGGGGATAAACAAGTTTAATGATGAAAATCAAAACTGTTTGTTCTCGTGCAAAAGAGGACCGTCAGCCTGACGACCGATCGTTAGGGTCCTGATGGACGCTTATTGCCATGAAGGCTACATTCCTCTAGGGCTTGACTTGTGTGAGGTTTGTCCTCCCTGGATCCTGAGTCTGTATCACAGAGCAGACAGCGTCTCCACAACCAAAGGAGCCAGGTAGAGGGAGAAATTTCACATCTGTGGTAATCCCAACTGGGATCTCCTTAAAGCAGACAAGAAACTCAAACAGGACTCCAGCCAGCCGTCGGCTGAAATGAAAGACCCCTAGCCTGTGGAAGAGTGGTTAGGCGAGTTGTCCTGGAACTGGTAGGTCGCCGGTTCAATCCCCCGTTCCAGCTGTCTCAGTTGTGTCCTTGGGCAAGACATTTTACCCCCAATGCCTCTGATGTCTGTCCCATCAGTGTATGAACGTGATTGGCACTGATTAGTCTCCATAGATCAGGGGTGTCAAACTCTAATCCTCGAGGGCCACGATCCTGCATGTTTTAGAGGTTTTCCTGCTCCAACACACCTGATTTCAATGGATAGGTGATTAACAGGCTTCTGCACAATTTGAAAAGTTAATTCAATCACTGAATCAGGTGTGATGCAGCAGGAAAATCTCTAAAACATGCAGAATCGTGGCCCTCGAGGACTGGAGTTTGACACTCCTGCCATAGATGATTGTAAATGTCAGCTTGGTAGAGACCTAATAGAGTGCTGTGTGAGGACACAGATTGTAGTGTGAAGTGCTTTGAGCATCCTGGTTGGATAGATAATAAGTATCCTGGCTGTGTGGTCTATATAAGTACAGTTCATTTAACCAACTACCAAAACCTAGACCAGTCGTCATTCCGTACATTGCTGGAATTTCTGAGAAACTGAGACATTTATTTTCTAAACATGACGAAAACCTAAAACACTTTATGGCAAAGACTGGTTCACCTCAAAGATCCAAGGTGTCCGTGTCTAGCTGTCCCCCACTTACCACGCTGTTATTGTGAGGATGACTCAGCCCTTTGTGAACTGTAAGTGCCCATCAGGGCTCTAACAATCGGTCATTAGGCTGATGGTCATCTTGCATGGTGACAACAACTGTTACGATTGTCACCACTTGTTGATCCACCTTGTGAAGGTACTGCTAACCTGTAACTCCTCAGACTAAAGAACTCTTGGAGAAAATACAAAATGTTTCAACAAAGAAGAATCCGTCCAAAGAACACAACTTTTTTTTTTTTTTAAGATAATACAAGCTGCTACGTAAATTTGTCGGCTCTGACTACTTGTTCATTTTTACCCCTTTTCTAAAAACAATATTTTTATTTGGAAGAGCAAATCCTGAAGCTGTTTATGCAACTATAAAATGTACACAGCACGAGAAGTTATAATAAAGCTCATTTCTGGGAACATGCTGATATTTTTACGTCATAAACTGAGTGATTCATAATTACTCTGAAAAGAGCAGAAGGTATATTTATTTTCTGTGCCTATTTTTCTTATTAACTCATGAGTTTGATGTTGATTATACTTTTTGTTTACACTCACACAAGCCAGGTACTCAGTAGTCACAATTATCAATCGTGCATTTTTCAAAACTCAATAAAAACACATTAAAAGGTCTGCTTCAATACAGACAATACAAACAAGTTATAAACGTAGACAAAAAGATATCCTGACTTAACCTCGTCTGCTGTTCGTGCTTGACGTGTTTTGATGTGACGCACAGCGTCTCATTACTTCACATGAAATGAAAAACCTTCATAAAATGTATTTTTCAGACTGTTTTTATTCATGAACCTTTAGCTGTGACAAAAGAAATGGATTTTAGCTGCAGCTGTCCGCTACGTACCCTGTGAGATTTTTAGTCTAAAAAAAAAAACATCTGAAGTGCTTCATGTCTTACATCAGTTCCAAACATCAGATTTTTTTTTTATTATTATTTGTCTTACAAACACTGCAGCAGAGGAAAGTAATTTATTTATATAAATATGTAAAATGTCAGGCTACATTTTAGGTCCTTGTAACTTTTTTTTTTTTTTTTTTTACGATACGCAGGGTTGCTACCTTAAACCCCAAAAATAAATGAATTTTTAGTTTTACTCTAAGTAATGAAGCAGTAACAAACTTGACAATTTTTTATTTATTTATTTTTTGGTCCTGAGAAGCATTAACAGTGTACTGATGTCTCACACGTTTTTATATTGTCATATGTTTTGTGATTGATGCACAGAAAAGGACCACGGTTAAAGAAAACATCAGCTTCTGTTACACAAGATGTTTTCATGGTTTATTAATGTTGTCATTATGTTTTAAGTGCACAACTGTGAGAGTGTGAGTCAAGTGATGGTTGAGGGAATGAGAATAATTAGGCTTTAAAACAGAGCTTCTTAGTTTCACAATTTTTCTTCTCAGAATTACGGTGAAACAAATACTCATGGAATTTTCTCTACTTGAGTTGAAAGAAGCAATTCATTCAAACCTGCTGTGAGCTGCAGGAGCACGAGATTACATTTTCTTTCTTTTGCCTTTTTTAGGTTTGGTTAAAAGACAAATCAGAGTGAGACAAAGGACACTAATTGCCGGATCTCTTTGCAGAAATTAAACTTTTTCTTCTGCACCTCAAAGAGCGTGACTAACTGTTTTGCTAAGAGGCTGGCGAGTCGCAGACTGCTGTAATCACATATGTCAGGTTTGAAGCCCCTCACCATGAGACGGCCGCTGACATGTAACACGCTGCAGGCAGAATGTTGCTGATTCTTTACAAAGATATAACAAAAAGTCAACCTCAGGCTCAATAGCTTTTTTCTGTCAATTCTAAACTTTAAAAGTACAAACTTGTCTTTCAAGTTGGAAATCTTGCCTTCTCTAAACCAAGAATTTGTATCTTTCCAAGATGCATTCTGTAAAGAAAATATGTCAAAATTGAGAAAATACTCAGACATTTATAAAGGAAAAAAGGACAGAGACTTTCCGGTATTTTATAGTTTTACTATAAAGAAGACGAACATTCAGTTCTTTAGTCACAGTTATTTAAAAAATGTAGCTTTATTAAAATTATCACGTTATAGAAAAGTTCAACGGACATGATTTTCCATTCTTTTTGTAACTATTTTATTGATTCCGCTGCTTCCAGCTGGCTCCGGACGACGCCTGGAAGTGTCCCCACTGTAAGCAGCTTCAGCAGGGCATGGTGAAGATGAGCCTGTGGACGCTGCCCGACATACTCATCCTCCACCTGAAGCGCTTCCGACAGGTATTGTCATGCATCCTGTTTAGTTGTAGAACTCTTGCAATCAATATTCCTAATATAAAAGTCCCAGCATTCCTTAAGGCACGTGTCAAACTCAAGGCCCGCGGGCAATTTATGACATGCCATGGCATTTTATGTGACCCACGAGAGCTTCAAATATGTATTAATGTATTTAAAATAAACATATGCTGCTTTAAAGCCAGCATTGACCATAAAAATATATCCCCTTTAATGCATGTCAATGTTTTTTACCTGCAAAATGATGACATCCCACCACTAGGTGGAGCTGCACAGGGTTCAAAAGTAGTATCTCCATTACGCTGCATTTTTTTGCCTGATATTTTTCTGCGGCTAAGTTGAACTAGGTAATGGAAAATTTCTACTTACAAATCATAAATTTAAACTGCAAGGCCCCTCCAGTGGGAATTCCATGTCAGAAAGTGGAATAGTTCAAAATTCAAGACCGCAGCTACTCACCACAACTCACAGTGAGTAAAACTTTCTATATATGCTGTAATTTATTCTCAACTACTACAATAAACCCTCTGACAATAATTATGAAATCATCACCCTTGAAGTAACCTCAAGAAAGATAAAAAAACAAAAGACTTTTGTTCTACTTCTGTTCTGCAGCTGAAGACATTTTATTTCCCATCCCTGGAGCTTTCTGAATTATATGCTGGTGTGGAGTTATGGGTTTGTAAACTGTATGTGAAACTCAGTTATGTGTCCTACAATACATTCAGATTTAGATTGAGCTACATGCTGAAGGTGTGAATTAGAGGGAAAGCGACTGGGTATCAGGCTCAGTGCTGCACTGTAAGACTTCTTCCTTTTATTTAAAGTTGTTATTTAAAGACTTTTACTGCTCTCACAAACCGGTGTTGACCGACTACCAAGGTTAGAACTCTGTCCGACTTTTTCTTGGCAGTCTTGGACCTGTCCACAGAGTTGTTCTAAAGCAATTGGTTCATTAAATTTTTATGTTAAAGGAACTTTCTGTAGTTTGTCATCTAGTTTTTTTTTTGTTTTATCTTTCATCTTAAAACTATGGTTTCTACTGAAGTGCCGTTTTTGAATTACATGAAAGTTAGTAATATGTATGGACCCCTGGAAATGTTCAAAGAAAATACATGAACTTTAATGTTCAACTGACCTTTGATGAATCCTGAAGGTTTTTCTACATAAAAAAACTTCACAATTCTGGTTTTAGCTTTTATAAAGATTTGAATTCCATTTGTCAAAGCCTTTTATATTTGGTTAAACTGATTGAATGCAGTTTTTCTCTACTTTATATCAAGGTCAAATTTGTTGAAACATTACTTTAATCACTTCAGCCGGTACACAGTTCTTTACAGGAACTATCCATTGAACTAAATTTCACACAATATTGTCATTCTCATACATATATATATATAAAATATGTGTGTGTATGTTTTTCACCAATAATTTCTCAAAAAGCTTTCACTTGCATATCCCTCTTCAATTTATATCAGTGTGTGAATGTGTGAGTGACTGGGTGAGTGACTGTAGTGTAAAGCGCTTTGGGGGTCCGGAAGGACTTATAAAGCGCTATATAAGTTCAGGCCATTTACCATTTACCATTTATAAAAATACATTTATATTACATATTTTTTCTCAAGTTTTGTAAATTTATTTAAACAAAATACAAAAAAAGTCATAGTGGCAGCCAGATGGTTTGGGATTTATTCAATAAAAAGCCTGCAGCACTGACTGCAGGTATGAAGTCTGAGCTGTGAGTGAATTAGGAGACCAACAGAGTATAATGGCAGACACTGCTGAGCTGAATTATCTGCTTGGCTTTTTTTATTTCCTTACTCTAAATAATGATGAGGTTGGTTTTTGCCCCTCGTTGCTGAGGCGGGGGACTTAGAGATGCTCTCTGTCCATTCATCGGATCGTCCGTCACAATTTCAGAAAGCTGTAACTTTCAAATAGAAAGGCTAAAATACACCAAACTTGGTATGAGTCATCCCTGGTGCATGCCCGACCATAGCATGTGGTCATATGACATCATCAAAGCTCTGCCCTATGATGACGACGAAGTCAGACATCAATGCAGTACAATTCTTAGAGTGCGTGGCCTAGTTAGACATAACACCGTTGACATACATTTGGTTCTAAATTCCACATATTGTAGCCAATCTGCACTCGATTCACTATGATCAATCCTAATTCACACCACTACAGGAATGCAGTCCAATTTTTAGAGGGCGTGGCCTAGTTAGACATAATGCCATTGACATACGGTTGGCTCTAAATCACACATTCATGATCGATCTGAACCAAATTTTGTGTGCATCATAAGGGAAACCTGCTCAATGCGTTTAGTAGTTTGACAAGATCCCTTCAGCCCCCATCTATCTGCCTGTTCACCTTAGGAGATGATTTAAATAATGAAGGCTTGTGATGATTCCAACAAAACTGATAACAGTTGGTCACTACTGAATGGCAGCGGGGGACATGGTTGGCGCTGAGTTCTGTCTTGTTCATATATATTTATATATACGGAAGTTTTTTTATTTTAGCCTCTCTAAGATGAAGCTGCTGTTGTAGTTTTAAAAGCACAAAAAAGAACTAAAAATGACCTGTTTATTTTAGAACAAAACATCACCAACTTCTGACCCTGATCTTTTCCTACCAAGATTAGCCTGTTATGTTTTTCTATGTAGTTGATGGTTTTTTTCTGGTTAGACTCTCCATAATGTTCAGACATGTTGCTGCCTAGTAACAAGACCTGTCGAGTTCAAAAAGCAATTTTCTACACTAACATCACAGCCACAGAGGAGAGGAGGAAGATCCCACCTTGTTTAATGGTGCAAGTCTCTCCACCTCCACACACTGGAAAAACTTTTTGATCCCCAGAGAGGCTTCAGTGAAAATTTCACCTTTAGAACTCAATTCAGTCCTTGTAAACTTAAAGGCACTTTAGATTGAAAGGAAAAATATAGAAATATATTCAAAAACATATTGAAATAAAGTTATTGAAAGAAAACATAAAGTTCAGCACCTTTCATGCCAGAGCTTTACATCAAATTAATTTAACTTATAACGGATTTAATTTAACTTTGAAAATAAGTTATTTCTCACGACTTGTGAATGACTCTCAGCTACTACCACATTTGATTTGTAGCCCAAAATCTCTGATTGACTGCGTTAGTATTTATTTTTTTTGGGTTTGCTAAGGTTTGTCTTGAATCAGATTGATTCCAAAAGTGTTTTAGTTACAGATTATCATCTAATTATTACTAATTCATTACTATTAATTCATGATAGATGAATTGCATAATATACCTCCTTTTATGGCGCAGGTGATTTTACACGCATACACACAACTTGCTCACCAATTCAAGTTATTTTCGTTTTTAATCACAAAAGGACAAAAAGACACAGAAAGCTCCTGACAACACCCCCTGACCAGTTCCTATTAATCCTCCAAAGACTCACAGAAACACCTTTTTTAACCTGTTGAGACGTTTTCTTTTCCCCTCCTGCTCATTTTCACGCCTCCCTCCTGCAGCAGCGTTTTATTTCTGGGAGATTCTTGGTCTGTCCTGCCCAGTCTTCTGATAATGTTCACTGCAGAAATTGTGATGGCAAACTCTTTAGCTTGTGCTCCTCAGTGCTCAAACATCATTTTCAGAAACATCAGTGTTTTAACTGTGATAACTACAAACGATGCTAGAGAAATAGTCTTTTTGTGAAAATGAAATGAGACTACTGAGTTTTTTGCAGTGGTTCACAAAATATGTTGCTAACAGACACTTATGAGAACTCCACGCTGTTGAAAGTTGTTCAGATTAAGTTTTCTATCTGAAATAACAAAAGACTTTCAGGAGAAGTTGTTGATTCAAAGCTCATGTAGAGCATCATGTTGAAACTTCTAATTCAGTGTTTTTTTTTTTTTTTTAATTTGCCAATAAACATTCAGAGTTAATTAAGTTTAGCCTTGATAGCTGCCTGCCTTCTATGTTATTGGATTTTAAAACGTTTTAGAAATTTGAAAAGCTAATTGGGATTTAAACTATGCCATAGTAATTAACATCTACTTCTGTTAAAATACCAAAGTTTTGGGAGGTTAAAACAAGAAATTTCATTTCAACACTTCTCTCTTATGAAATCTAACAGGTTTCATGTCCAATTTAACAGAAATGATCAAGTAAGATCTGCTGTGGGGCAAACAAAATTTATAAACAGCACAAAAAGTAAGGAACACCTGGAGGTACCCAGACATGTCAACCCCTTTTAGACATTCACCTCATCTTGACCCTCAGAAATCCATCATTTTCACAAAAAACCCATAGTACTCTCACACAATACAACGGGAGGTGGAATGAAAGAACATGTGGCCGAGACGATCAGTACAACTTGACATGTATGTGTACCAGAAGCTCCACTGTTTGACATAGAACTGCAAACTGTTCATGTGCACACACTCAGCTCTACTGCATGTTCCTTACAAATGTGGCATTCCTTAAATGCACATCACCCTCTACCTTTAATTCCAGGGTGGGATTTTTTTTTTTTTATTTATATTCTTTTTTAAACAGTTACATAAAAAGCTGACCTTTCAGCAGAGGTTAGTTTAATTTTTATAGTCACTGTAATGTTACAGAAGCTATTCTCATATTTTGCGTCAGTTCAAACCATCTGTTTAACCGTATGTTTAACATAGAAAGCTGGAAAGGTCTCATTTGTATAAAACTCTATGCCCCCTTTTCTCTTTTAAAGTTTAACATTTGCTTTCATCATCTAAAAGGTTACATAACGGTCATAATGAGTTCTGTTAAGTGCATTTCACTTTAAACAGAAATTGAACTTTCATACCTTTTTTGCAGCTTTGAGCTTTTCTGAAGCTCAAAGCTGCAAAAGGACCTTTCTCCTGTTGGTATTTTTTGATCGTGATAGCAAAAGGTGAAAGACCAGGGAAAAAAAATCTTTCCTTATCCTGTGTAGCCTTGTTGTTTCATGAGCATCACTGGTTTGACCTTCATAAACTCAAAACAACCAAGTAGCTACTTCAGAGCGAACACCTGAATGTTTCACTTGTTTTCTTTTAACTGCATCGTATGTGAAATGTTTGTGTGAGCGGTGGTGCTCATCACGAACATCCATCCGTACATCCATTATCTATACCTGCTTCTACCTTTCAGGGTCACTGGTGCCCATATCCACAGTCACAGTTCTCCATCACAGGGTCTCTCTCTCTCTCTCTCTCTCTCTCTCTCTCTCTCTCTCTCTCTCTCTCTCTCTCTCTCACTCACATCTAGGAACAATTTAGAGTTACCAGTTAGCCTAACAGTCATGTTGTTTGGTCTGTGAGAGGAAACTGAAGTACTTGGAGAAAACCCACACATGCATGGAGAGATCATGCAAATTCTACCCAGAAAGGTCCCCGGCCAGGACTTGATGTGGCAACTTTCTTGCCGAGAGGCATCAGCTCTACCAACTGAGCCACCGTGCCGCCCTCACCATGGACCGTTTATCCTCATTTTAAAATGGTTTGTTAAATAACCTAACATGGTGTGGTTGTTGGGGTGTGGGAGAACAGCGGAGCGCCTGGAGAGAACCCACACATCCTCAGGGTGAACATGTAAACTTTACATGAGTTCAAACCAGAGACCTTCTTGCTTTGGAAGGCAGAACTAACCACCCTACAGCTGAGCTGCGAAGGAATATTTATTACTTACTTTTTGTAACAAATGTGAAAAAGCATTGCCTCCACTTTCAAATAAAAAAAAGTTTTTTGTAAGAGGTGTCTAAAAGTTCAGTTTGTGCTCTTCTATTGAATTCTGAATTCGGAACAAAAGCAGATTAATTTTTTTTCTGAAGCAAATCTCTATTTAAATGTGCTTTGGGGTCATTTGTTTATTTTCGAATTTCAAAACCATTCAGTGAGTTTTTAAAAACTGGAGAACAGAGCGGGGGGTAAAAGGGAACTGTTTACTCACTATCCCAAAGCAAGGACAGAAAACTTGAAATGAAAGTTTTTTTTTGTGTTGCACTTTTTAAATTTTGAAATAAATAAATGTCATAATAAAGTTCCCTTTGGTGGAATGAAGTGGTTGAGACACTGAATTGTTGTATTGTCGCTAATAATGGAAGTTCTCTCTGCACCTCCTTTAAAAAAATCAATCTTTAGAAGCCGTAGTTTGGTTTGAGCTTGTTATTGCAGTCTTTAGGTTACAGATCAGATGAATTTGCTATTTGGACTGAAGATCTGACTCTTTTGATCAGAGAATCCTTTTTTTGTCTCCAGTCAAAGTTGCTTTTGAAATAAAAGTGTGTAATAACCCCCCCGATACCCCTTATCTTAGTACCATCCTGAGATCTGACAGATGTTTGTTGGAGTGTTACCAATACTGCTCTGCAAAAAACATTTTTTTTCTAAGCACCATTGCTTTTGCATTAGCAAATTATTTGCACTGAAGTTCTTAGTTTGTTACTGAAATGATCCCATTGTGTATGATGTCAAACCAGTAATGGTTGTTTATGAAAAACCTTTTACAAAACTGAACATGTTGGGTTTAATCAGGCAAAATAAGCAGCTGTTGGAAAAGTAGAAATGAATACAAATTGAGAAAAAGCTTTGACTTTCATCTAAAAGATTGTGTTCAAATGAGAGATCAAAGTATTATTCAAATCGGTCACCACACAAAACTCAGATCTGGTCCACTTCCTGAAATCTCCACCCTGGCCATGGAGATGTGACAAAATAAAGGTTAAATAAATAAATTTTTTTAATGGGGTGAAGCTTATATAATGAAAAAGCCTTAATCCAGAGTCAAGTCCCACCCTGGATATGATGTCCTAGTGAACAAGGAAGGAAGGAAGTTATAGAAACGAATACTGACACTAAATAGAGACTTGTTGATTCTCTAACTGATTAAAATTAATGATTACAATTGATCCCAAAGTATAAAAATGTAGGTGTGCATCTAAAATTATTTTAGTCACAAAATACTGTATCTAACACATCACTTAATAAATTAGGAGTTTAGCCCCACATCACAATTTCATGTCAAACTGCTCTCATTCTGACTGCTGTCTGCTGCAGGTAAGATACCAACTCCTAGCAACAACTCCACAGAACACCTCATTAAAAAGCAAAATGAATTCCCTTTCCAAAGCGTGAATGCATCTCAAGCTTTAAACCAACAAAGTCCACAGTTTATGGTGTCACTTTTAAAATTAGGGCTGCAAATTTGTGTTTTCGCTTCTTGATTATTGCTCTAAAAATAATTAGAATTATCTGTAAGTTGCATAAAACTGATTGAGTGAAAGTGACTGTAAGGTGAAACCTGAATGTTCCAACAGGTTGGTGAGCGACGGAACAAGTTGTCAACCTTAGTGCGATTCCCCCTGACTGCTCTGGACATGGCCCCCCATGTGGTGAAGAGAAGCCAGAGCATGAAGAACCTGAACCAGGGGTCTTCACTGCCCTCAAGGAAACAGTCCTCAGGCCAAAACCATCAGTCCTCCAAACTAATCCTCCCTCACGATTATCTGTATGACCTCTACGCTGTGTGTAACCATCACGGAGGAATGCATGGAGGACATTATACTGGTACAAAACACACACACACAATATCATCCTATTACTGTATATAAAAGGGTCCACACTAAAGCACATTGATTAATGAGATTAAAATTCAAAAAGAACATTCTCAGCCATTTTTTTATTAGAAGCTTGAAGATAACATAAAATTACCAATAAATTAGAAATATTTTACAAATTTTGAAAGCAGCATATTATATTTTTTAGTTTTCATTTGACATTGGTCTATATTAAAATATTTCACTGCAGTGCTCTTTTATGCTAAATTGTAGATTTATCCATGTACTCAAATACAATAAAGCTGAATCAGTGAATACTCTAGAAGATTATTTTGAACTTATTTCTTTTAAATTAAGGATAAATGAATTAGACAGTTAAAATGTTCTGTTTTAAATTTAGGTTTGCAATTGAAAAAACTAAAACTTTGCTCTAAATTAGGTTTGTAAATGTCAAATGTTCATGTTTGTTGTCACGTTTGGGTCCAGCTTACTGTAGAAACTCAGTGGACAGTCAGTGGTACAACTACGATGACAGCAGTGTGGACCTGGTGCCTGAGGAGGAAGTGTGCACCAAAGGAGCTTACATCTTGTTCTACCAGAGACGTAACACCATTCCTCCGTGGTCGGCCAGTAGCTCCGTCAGAGGTATGTTCTCTGACAGCTTGTGCACATATCCTGAAAGTATGAGAAGTCTGTTTGCCTAAAATATAATCTACATCAGTTTAGAGTCAAATGATGACAGCTGAGCTTTAAAATGACAGATAACTGCAACATGATGGACACAGAAACACACAAACCTCTTTCACAAGATAGTTTGGGAAATCGCCACACAGACCGGTCCGGCTTTAAGTTCCCTCCTGTCATTCATAAAAAAAGCCAGCCAGGTCCCGCTCACAGGTACGCGTTCAAAAATGAACCCAGCAGCGTGGAACCAAAAGAGGCGTGGAGCAGATCTCAGCTTGGCTGAAGTGGACCTCAAAATATTATTTTTTGCCTCGTATCAAACCAGAACAAACTGAGTTAGCTTACTTTAGCGATCATGTGGTTCAATATTTTTTTTATTTAACAGTAAAGTTGCTGTTTATTTATCGAGGGAATATTAAAGATGACACCAATCTGTTGAATAATCTGGTGGTCACTCACTGACGTCTGCCTCCCTAGCAAACAAAACAAACTGAATTAAATCATTTTAGAGATCCTGTGGTTCAATATGTTTTTAACAAACTACAAACACGCATGTCAACCCCTTTGGATGTTTACCTGTTTAATGTGCCTCAAAAAACTGTAAGTTTTGCAAAAAAAAAAACGTATTAACCACACGTACGGTCCAGGTGGATCGTTAGCTGCGGAGATGACGGTGCCTGTAGCAGAAGCAGGGGGAAGTGACTTATTTCTAATGGTGGAGCGGGTTGAAAGATGGTTATTTAATGTTATTTATTGTTTTTTTTAACGTCCTACAAGCTCTGATATGTTAAATAACAAAGTTGCTGTTTCTTCACTTCTTTAATAAAGCCTATTCCCTCTGTAATAAATCTGTGTGATTTATCCTGCAGTCTCTCACGCGGAACCACCGGTTGTCTGCTCTGATATTACTGTGCTTGGGGGCTCAGAGGGGCATCAGAGGCGGGCTCACTTTACCCTCCTTTCCACCTTTGTGTTTTCTGAATGATCCGAGGACAGAACAAGCATCAGTTCCAGACTGAGCTGTCTTATTATTGAGTCTAGAACGAATATTCAGAGTTATCAAACAATCCAACATCCCTGTTTTTGCAAGAAACTGGAGTACCCAGAGAAAACCCATATGTACGCTGTGAGCAAATGCAAACTTCATCAAGACAGTCCAAACAACTGTGCTGCTGTACAGTCCCTGAACACTTACAGTAATAAAAAACTAAGTAAATTATACCGTTAATGAAAAGGTTGCACAGTGAAAAATTATATCTTATCAAATTTTATTTTAAATGCTTTTTCAGGATTAATACAAAGATTGATTCAGTGCAGAAGCATCCTCATAAGTCTTTAAAGAATGGATAATTTCACTCTCTAGGAAAAACGCTTTCAAGTCTTTAAAGAAAAAAACCTCTTCACAGTAACGTGTGATGTTTGGTATCAGCTGCATGAAGAACGAAATAAAACGATGTGTCAGAAATTTGCTTCAGGCTTTTCAGGTCTGATGGATTCAAAAGAAAAGGCAACAGTTTATTGAAATCAGGCAGGCAGATGATGTTTGCAGAGTCCGTCACCATGGTAACAGGCACAGAGATAACGCTGCATCTTATATAGTTGATGTCCCTCATGCTTAGTTTTTAAAGACACGACCAGGCGTCAGCATTCAAATCTCCTGTCATCATATTTACTGTACCTCTGATCCTTCTTCTTCCTCTAAATAACAGGTTCCACAAGTTCATCAGCATCAGACCACTGGTTGATTCGGTTAACGGAGGACAAGAGAGGTAGCCTGGTTCTTCGCTCCTCCACCTCCTGTCCATCTTCCATACCGGATTCTCCAGAGTCTACAGTCTTCCATAACAACGGCTTTAAAGAGGAAAAGGGTAGGGAACCACCTACTCACTAAATTATTTATATCAGAAATTTTTTTGAATATAAAAACTGACAGTTTTTCCTGTCTTTATCATCATCAGGTGGCTTTGAGAGCAGGCCGTTCGTCAGGGGTCTTCAGGGACGCAGTGTAAGCATGAGGGTCCCCAGCAAGACGAAGGACAGCCTGAGCAAACTGCTTCCTCTGCGCTGGTCTTTGGGTTCTAAGGACAGGAAAAAAAATGACAAAGTGCCTTCCCCAGTCGAGGATCCTGACCCTGCGGAACTAGTCCAGTACTTGGAGTCTGGCCGACGGCCTCGGTGCACCAAAGATTCGATTGTGACGGTGATGAATGAATCACAAAGAAGCTCAAAGAAACTGAATCGGACCCGCAATGGAAGTGTTCGGTCCTCTGGTGCTGGCAGTATGAGCTGTGTGGGTAAGATGGAAGAGGATCCACCTTTACCACAGGTCCCAGAAGGCCAGATGAGGTCATTGGAAAAAAACGCCAGTCTGAGACGGAAGAAGGAAAGTCAGGCCAGGGATGAGAATTCAGTAAATCTCAGCTCTAGCTCCAGTAGCAACACTCTGACCAGGAGGAAGGATGGAAGGAAGCAGAGCTCCTCCAAACCGTCCCAAGATGCAGAGATGAGACGGAGTTCCAGCGCCGGGTTCCATCCCAGCCACAGCACACCCAGCCTTGCAGACGGGACCTTGAGACGACCAAAAGAGGAGGAGGCCAACAAGGATCACCACAGCTCAAAGGAAGACTCTAAGACCAAGAAAGACGATGCACCCAAGAGCCACGACAGCCTGTTTTCTTTCCTGAAAGGCAACATCATGAAGAAGGATAAGGACCCTAAAAAGGTCGATGAGGGTGAGTCAAGTAAAGGAAGGAGTGAGGATGAAAGCAGGAGGACTTCATCATCAAAGACGGCGCTGTCTAATGGGACAGCAGGAGGCAGAACATCAGTGGGAGGAGTCAAGTCTAATGGTCCGAGTCATCAGGTTAATGATCTGGTCAATGGAAAGTTAGGACGCTCTGATATTAAACGCTCACAGAGCTCCTCTAACATTCCCACCAAACCGGAGCAGAGTGTGCGCCGAACGGCGTCCTTACATCGGAACGGGATGCCTAAGGGACCATCTAGGACACTCGCTACAGACACACTGCAGAGGACCCGCTACAGCACTAACTCTCTTGGACGCAAAAAGCCCGTCCCCGAGTCCAGCTTCTGAAGCAGAGACTTTTTTTAGCTGGTAAAGAAAACAAGAGCTTCCTGTCCCCTTCATCAAAGCAATACAGTTTTATTCGTAGACATGTGAAAGTTTCTTCTCAGAAAAGGTGGATTTGCACGGTAGAGTAAAAATAGGGAGCAAAATGAAGGTACTTTAGTTATCAAATAAGAGTCCATTTGGTAACATAAAAGGATGTTTTTTTGCCGAAGTGCCTGATCAACCTTAATGCAGTTTAAACAAGTTTTGTCAATGTCTGTCTAAAACCATTGAAAACACAAACATCCTGCACAAATCTGTGTCTTACTAATGTGTTGAAGGAAGTAGCTCCATATTGTTGCTTACAATCAAGACACGCTGATTGTGTTTATTTTAAAGAATGTATTTTTCTCCACTGGATTAATAGTGGTGCTCTGAGGCAGTAGTTAATATTCTTCATGTAAACTTACTTTTAACCTAAAGTTCAGGTTGACTGTAGAAACAAAATTGTGTTTTATCCTCATGATCACAAATGTAGGTGTTGATTTAACGCTTTAACTTTCAGAAATTATTTTTAAAAAGTGCATTTGTTTACTGTGATTAAGAGTAATGCAGTTTTTTAGCACTTTTGAATTAATCTCCTGACCTCTTTTTGCTGCTGCTTTTTTGTAGCCATTTTTATGTTCATTTTTTTTCTAATTGTAATAACACTGAGGAGGTATATTTAACTGTGAGCGAAGGTGGCAAGCACATCTGGTAGGGAAACCGTTTTTTCCTTACTGAAAATGCAGAATGTAGCCATATTCTTCCTTTTATAAGCTTTTGTCCTTTTTAAGCCTAACTTCAGTAAAAGTTCTCCGCAGAAGAAAATTACTGCTTGATCTGTAATGATGTGGATTTTGTACCAAACCATCACTGGAGATGATTTCTTTGCAGACAGACAAAAGGCATTGGATTTCTAAAACTTCTCCTGTCTCTGCAGTTCTCAAAGAACTGAGATACAAAATGCAAGAAATGTCATTTTTATAACCAGCGGGGAGAAAAAAGGTAATGTCGGAGTGCCATTCATGTTAGAATATAAATTAATTTTATTTATGCTTTTACTGTGTGTCTGTCAGCTTTTATCCACATTTATATCTGTTTGTTCAGCCTCAAACAAGTTATATCTTAAAGGCATAATTCAGATCTTTAGAATGTGGGTTATGTTGAAAGGATATGAACAATTAATATTTCACCTGCTGCAGTTAGTGCTTAGTATGTCCACAATTAGGAGAAGTAAAGTTTCATTCTGACAGAACTGTTGGGCTAACAGCTAGTCACCATGAATAGTACTTAAAATAACACAGAGCTTCAAAATTTGAATAACGGTTTATATAAATGCCGTTTTACAAACTACTAATAATGCTGCATAAAATCCTGCCTGAAATAACTAGGGTGCACCTGTAATCCTACAGCTAGCTGCTGCTGCAGCCCCAACTGCCCCCACATTAATTTAGTCAGAATAAGGTTTTATTTCTCTAACCTGAGTTCATTAAATTAGAAAAAAAAATCATGCTTTAAATTCTTTTTTTCACATTTAAATAATCAGTTGGGGTCTATTAAAGTGGAACTGCAATGCTTTGTTCCGAGTCTCTCTTTGTTGTAACTCCACAAGCCCTGCCCCTTTTCTGAGGTGTGTCTCAGATCAACTTGTTTTGAGGCTGTCTCTTTAAATCCAAACAAGGCGCTTCCCGCACATACACCCAACTTCCAGACCAGCCCATTCAAGTTTGATAGAGGCTTATGACTATATAGCTGCACAGAAACATCTTTTTTTACAAATTAATTACATGTCTTACATGTTGGTGCCAGAGTCTAGAGCCAGAGCAGAATGAAGACGACCAAATTGTAGTAAAGTCCAGCCATTCTCTGGCAGTTCCATCGTAAATACTAACGTCATCGAAACTGAACGGGTTGAAAAATATGACCCAAACAGAATATAAAGTTTTTTTTGCAGCACTGGGAGAGACTAAATTAAAAATTTCTGCACTCCTACAGAGTCAAAAGTACACCACAAATTCCCTTTAATGGATAAAAAAGTAGATTTTGCATATATACCCTTTAAAATAACTATCTCAAACACATAAGGTGATAACTATAATTATGTAACTTTTATACAGAAGCACAGATATGGATACTTTGGATTCATTTATATGTATTAAAATATTAGCTTAGCACAGTTTTGTGTAAGTTTTGGACACTTTATTGCACGCCTCTGTAAAAAGACTATGGATCAATGACAACCGCACTGACCTTCAGGTCCACCGACTCTCAGGGAACTGTTTTGTCAGGAAGAATGATCCCCATTGTTTTTTATTTGGGTTTTGGCAGCTTCAAAGACAAAAAAGGAGCTCTGCTTGAATAATGATAGCAGCGATTTGCATGTAGTTTAGGCAGGTGGTGCGGCTCAGTTACAGCTTTGATATGTAAAGCAACTCTCTCCTGTGTTGAGTTGATCTTACATGGAGAAAAAAAGATCAGTCCCAGTGTTTTTGTTTTGAGTTTCACAGTAAATGCAAAAAATTAAAAGCAAATAGCAAATTGCTATTCTGTCTTATTGAATTTAGAATTAGTTTTGTTTATCGGGCATAATGAAGGGTTTGTGTGCACTCTCACATGTCTGGAACATCCTGTGAGCTGCTGACATTTTTGTATTCATGTGATTTAAATAGAGAAATATTTAAAAATTATTAGCATCCGTATGCTTCTGTTGGTAGAACACAATCTGAAAAATACTGTATGTTTTAGGAGTGAAGCACCTGACAGTGTTTATTTTTTCTGTATTAGAGTGAGAGAGAGAAAATCACAATCTGCTCCAATGCTGCTGCGATCAAACTGAAGTGAAGCTTAAACTGCAGGTAGAGGAGTCACTTATCTAAAATGAGATCTAATTAAAAACAGTCGCCATTGGTTTTTATTGTAAGGTTTATTTTTTTCGAAGCAGTACATGAAGACTTTACAATATCAGCCTTGAAGCTCAGTTCTGCAGCTTTATAAAGTATTTGATTCTTTTCTAATTCAGATAAACTTGAGCACATGGGGTGAACAGGCTTTCTTTTTCTGTTGCCGTCTCTTTATGTTCCGTACAATCAAGAGGAATCTGCAGCATCTGGGTTTTCTGCAGCCTAAATAGTTCGCTCTGCCTCCGCATTTATTAATTTAATCAAGTCTTTTTGTTTAGGGCTCTTTTATTAAAATAATTTAACATTGAAATTTGAGAGCTCTATGGAGCACCAAGTGTAAAAGAATGTTAAAAAATGTCAAACGATTATCACACATTATTATTTAGCTCACTTTTTGTGTAAAAGCCTAAATTAAATAATTCCACTCATTTGTTTATTTAAATCCCTGATCTTACATTTTGCTAATTTTTTTTTACTAAATGTTGTGTTGGTTAGGGTTTGAATGTTAAGTTCAAATGTTAAATGTTTTATCTACATACTAAATCCTAAATCTAAAGGTGTTAATCTGAATGTAAAAATCAAATCTTGAATGTTGCAGCTAAATGATGCTTACATTTAAGAATGGAACACAGCTTTTGTTGTGACGTCATCATCCTGCGACACATGCAAATGCTAACGCTGCTGAAGATGGCCTTTCAAATTTAAATTTAATACGGGTTCATTTAAAACAATATGGATGGTGGTCGGTCAGTTTGAAGTGCAGCTCAGACACCGGTTGTAACGGCAAGTTTGATGTCTTGTTGCGAAGTGTTAGCAATGTTAAAGGTGTTAGCAGCATTGGTGGTTACTTTTGTCGCAGGATGATGATGTCATAACAGAAGCCTCATTTAGCCACAACATATAAGATTTAATGTTTACATTTAGACTTACACATTTAGATTTAGAGTTTAACATTTGCATAAAACATTTATTATTTAAAATTTACATTTAGTTAAAATTAGCAAAATGTAAGAACGGTGAGTTAAATAATAAAAATGTGTTACCATTAACATTTTATTTTACACTAGACGCCCTGTAAGCCTACCATTTTTCAACTTCTATTTTGCAGAGACACACAGATGAAGTCATTCATAAATCAAAACCATAACTATTATAAAAATATTTTTGTACAAAATAAATTCATATTTAATTGAGACATGATTTGTGCTGTACACATATTTGAGTTCGTGGTAAATGTTTGGTAATTGTTTTAGCTCATTTTGCTAAATGATCAAACCTCTTTTCCCAGCCTCTTGTCTGCAAGTTTGAAAAAGAAAATGTAATCTGTGACGAGAATATTTAAATTTAAAAAGAATCATTAATATTTACTTCATCTGAACTTGACATGGCATTATTTAACATTATACCCTTGTGTTCTTATACTCATTCTGCAGAACAGGGAGAATATTCTAGATAAGTATCAATATTTTTATAATTTTACTGTCAAATTTATAGCACTTGTATAAGAGCTTTTTCTACAACCTGTTTATTTTTATACATGTTTTGTACTTTTCTGTCAAATAAAATAAATTGTGTAAACACTGAAAGAACAAGAACATTACTGAAAATAGAGAAATAAATCTGTGAACTCTGCAGGCTGTTTTCTTACAGAAATGTTAAGAGGTGATTAACTGCGGTGCTTGTTTTCACTGCAGCTGAAGTTAGCCCCTCTTGAAATGAACCTCCAAACACTGACATTGTTCAATCAAAGACTGAAAAGGTCAAAATCCTTGTTTTGTGTGATAAACACTCTCAGAACAGTGGTTTTCAGAGCCACACTCCATTCAGCAACTCAGCAGCTCCGGCTTTTTTGTTTAACATCATCGGCTCATGCTTTAGGAAAACAAAAATTACCATTTCGTTCACATTAAAATGTGTCTAAACTCGCTCTTTTTAAATTGTCACCGTCCTCTTTTGCTCTTTATTACATCTTTTGTTTAGAACCAAACACTTCATGGATGGCTGAGAGCAGCTGATCTCAGAGGATGTATAGGTGTTTTCTTTATTCATGACTGCCATCTTAAGTAAATCACCTTCTCTTCTCCCGACAGGCTTCTTTCTGGTTGCTGCAAACATTAAACGAAAATGCCCCCCACCCCTCATCCTACAGTCCAATCGTTGCATCTTTTGCAGAACATAATGTTTTTCTTGGGCAGAACTGGGTTATGTGCTGCCCTTCATCACAGCAGGCCTTCCTCTAGAAGTCTTCACCTCATTGAGTCTGCTGACGTACTGATGCCTGCCTGCTGTCATTCCTGAGCAAACTGCGCTGCTGGTGCTCCAATCCTGCATCTGAATCCACTTTAAGACGTGTTGTCGTTCGCTGGACTTTTTTGTGCACCTAAAGCCATCTTTACAACTGAGCCTTTGGACAGTTTTTGGGTGATCTGATAAATATTTGATTGCCAATCCTTTGCAGTCAGTTACAGCCTGAAGTCAGGAACACAAACATCAGGAGACGCTGGGTTTCATCCCTCTTCACTATTTTCTTTTCAGTTTTTATCTTCAGCAAGTGAAATCTTAAATCTGATTCAATTCTTTGACTTACAGAACTCTAGATATTTTCTCGGTATGTTAAGGATCGTTGTCCATCTTCACTGTGAAGCACCATCCACTGATTGTGTAGAGAATTGTAACAAGGTCCTAAAGTCCTTAACTCTCCATGCTGCCAGAGGCAGAGATATTTAGTTGTTATGAAAGTGGAACATTCAGCAGGTTTGTAGCTACATAAGAAGTGGCGTCCCCCTCCACCACTCCGTGTGAGTAAATATATCAATAACCCAAAGCATACTTCACTGACTTGTACAATCTCTTGAAATACTTCATGTATGGATTCAAAGTGGACAAAGCTAAAGCTCTATTAATAGTAGTTCAGTATTTTACAGACATGTTCAACAAAATCCTAAAGAAATCTGAGCACGGTGCACAGATGAATAGTGCATAACACTGGTAAAAGAAAAGACAGAAATCGGAGTACTCCATTTATTATCTGGCCTTCATTCACATAGCTGAACTGAAGAGCCAATTATTGCTCTGCGGGCAGTCTTTTCTTTAGTCTGCTCTAACAGCTGCCTCCTGGAGAACTTGTGTTTCATTAGTGGGTAGCGAGGGATTTCTAGGAAACTACAGTTTGCTAAAAGAACCTCAGGGATGACAGTGAAGGGTATATTTTAGATACAAAACCTTTAGACTAATAACTATTTTGTTTGAAATTCTAATTTGTAAAACAGTTATCTTAATTCAAGCTCTGATGCAAAAACCTCTCAAAATAGATGTTCAAAAAATGAAGGGAATCCAAGCATGCAGCAGGGTTAAGAAAAAGGTTTATTTCATGCCCCAAAGTCAAAACAGTTCCATAAACCTTTGAGCCAAGGCGTTCCGGACCATGTTGACTGACTCGATATGGAAGCGCTAACTTGATTTAAAGGACTGGTGTCTCCTCCTCCTTCCTCCTTTCAAGCAGTCTTCTCCTGGCGAGGTCCGCCCTTTTATCCATCTTTTTAAAACTTCTTGGCTCTGTTTTTAATGTTGTAATGTTTCCCTCTACGCCTGAGCGTTGCCCGATCCTCGAACTTATGACACTATTGTTTTCACCTTTTTATGACCCTAAATTTTACACACTTAAAACTAAACTCTAGACTATGTATTTTTCTTTATTTCAAATCGTGTTTAATTCATGCACACAATGCTTTCACATCATGTTAGTTACCGTCGGTGTTTCAGTTATGTTTTATCATACAGTTCAGCACATCAAAGATATATCTTTCTTAAAAAGCTTCAATTTAATACATGTCCCAGTCTACATGCAATCACACACCTGTAAATATACTGCTACCTAGCCTTTATGTGTCTACTTGGCCTACATGATTTTTTCCTCTTTTGATTCTTGAAGTCCAACCAAAGCTCGTTTTTTTTTTCCCCAATATGACCTCATTTATCTTGTTTCAGTGCCTGGTTCATACAACTAAAGATTCTCAAAAACCCAGACTGGACTTTCCCTTGCATAAATCTGGTTGTACGGCCTCGCTTCTGTAAAACTCTTGTCAAGTCAAACAGATTTTTCCCTACTTTTCTTTAAGCCTGACAGCTCACAGTCTTGTCTACAGTAATGAATCTTGAGGCATCTGCAGGTCACATTAGACAGTTACTACAAGCTGCTTGAGATATGTTCTTTTATTCAGTTTAAGCTTGTTTACATTAAATTACAGCATTTTCTGTTAATTAAACATTTTTCTATTGCTCACACAATATGTCCTCCAGTAAAACACTCATCTATATTCTACTAACTAAAGCAAAGTTTTCTTGATTATTGATTGTAAAGAACACACATGTCATTGGTGGTCACTTCAACAGCATGCATAGCTGTAGATGCACTCAGAAAGGAGACATATGATGCTTCTAAATCCTTCGTTTTCACATTTACATCATTCAGTTTGGTATATGAAGTGGAACTGCAATGCTTCCTCCTGCAGCAAAACAGCTCTGTTATTTACTAAATTTAATATATTTAATGAAATAGATCTTTTATCAGTGGGAGAAGGACAGTAACAGAGACGATCCACTTCTAGTTCTTTGAATAACGGTGATGACAGGAGGTAAAGCCAAAACACCACAGAAAAATGGAGATGATTGTTAGTTATATTTAATCCCTGCCACAACGTAAACAAGGTTTTATTAAATCTAACTAAAAGAAAAACTACAAATAATTGATTAAAAAAGGGTGACATGCCTAACAAGTGATTAACTTGAAACTAAATAAATAATAGTTAAATAGAACTTATCTCTGAGTGAATTTGATTTGTCCTGCTTGCTTAAAGTTTAACTTTAACCCATAATGTGTTGTGTGTATGTTTACAAAATGTGTGTATTTTACACTATGTGTATGTGCATCTGTAATGAATGAGAAGATCTGAAGGAGGGAGGAAGGAAAAAGAGGATGAGTTTGTTGGAAGAATGAGGAAGAGTGAGAGACAGCAAGTTAACAGAATTACTAAAATTAGGTTTTAATTCATTCGCCTTTGAGAGCCAGAGGTTCAGTCGACGTCAGACAGATAACTTATCTTTTCTCCTGTTGGTTCAGGTGGCAGGAATCGGCAAGCAAGGCGAAGTTTAGATGTCGACTTCCAACCTGGTGGGCAGTTGGGTCAAAAAGCCTTGAACTTGCGTGTCAATCTCTGTTAACACGGTGAAGCTTACAGCGTGGCTGGTGTCTGAGTGAAACTGAGCTCAGCAACTGTCAGAGGCAGCGTCTGTATTCAAACTTGTGAAAGTCAGCGGGGCAGAAGAACTGGAAAGGTGTTTTCTAGCACAGAGATCAGAAAGCAACAGATGAGCAACCAACACCAAGCACAAACAGACTGAAGTTCAGACTGAGAGACAAAACTTCAGTCAGTGAAAGAAAAGAGAAGAGAAGAAAACAATGTGTTGTTTATATCAGGTGTGTCTGGGAAATGTGACAACACTGTGAGAACAGGAAAACTACATCTGGGAGCAACTTTCATGATTCCTTCACACTTCTGACACACGAACATACTCTATTAATTTCTGCGTAACAAAAAATAATTTATTAATATATTGTTTAAGAACAATCATAACTCACTTCAAAGTAAAACAAAACAAAACTGTCTAAACAACTCTAAAACATGATTACCTGTTAAATCAATGACTACTGATTAAATGATTCTTCTCATTATGCAAATTATGCAAACAAGCACTAATTAGTGAGAAAACTAACAAAACATGGTCACACAAACATAACTTGAGTTGAACAAATAAAAGTGAAACTTTCGAGCATGTTAAATGGACGTCAACAGAGCATTGACATTAAGTGGAAAATAGATTTTTTTTAAATGAAGTTAAAGGAACAGGAAGGAAATCTGCAAAAATAATGAGGGGCAGAAAGAGAAAATGTTTGGTCTTTGATTTTGAGTTTTCTTTAAAGGGAACCATCTTAGTCTCTGGGCCGTAGGGAGGCTGAGGAGGTCAGGAGGTTCCTTACACTCCTTATATTTGTTTTTCTTTAAATGTAAACCTTATGTGCATAAACAACTAAACACTCAGAAGAAGAGAGGTGATTTGGATGTGATTTGGTCCACATGCAGACCAGTAATGAGAACTTAAAGGGTTCAGTTTCCAAGGAGCTGTTGAGGTTCTCCTGTGGCCAGCCGGATTCATCAACCTTTCCCCAATCAAATTTGTGCAGGATCAGTGGATCAGATCTACTGGACCTGGGGGACCAGCTGAATCACGGCTTTTATTAAGGAGATGCTACACGTGGCTGTGTTGTGAGAGTGTAGATTAAAAGCACTGAACATATTTTATTTTATGTGCTGTAGAAGGTTTAGTATTTGTTCTGATCCATGATGATTTTGTCTCTTTAGTATAAAATGCTGAATTTCAAACCACCAAGCACCTGTTAAGCACTTAAAATTGAATTCATCATAGTGAAAATTTAAACAGTATAAATGATCTCCTTTTAAACTCTTAACCTTCAGTGTCAAAATGTATTAAAAGACTGCTCTCAAAACACCAAACTTGTTAGAAAAAAAAATGTTCACCTTCTAAATTCCCCACCTTCAAATGGTAACAAGCATGTTTCAAAGAAAAACCTGGACTATCGCTTGTTTTCTGTTCTATTTCACGCCACATTTTTTCTGTTTTGTTTGTTCTTCAGGAGAGGAACACTGATTTGGAGCTCAGATTGTAAAACAAGAGCACTTTTTTCCCCCTCCTTATGTATCGTAAGAGCAGCTAGCCTTGCTGTAAAACACGTCACATTACAGTGACGCTTATTCACATGTTGTATTGATACGTATGTCTCACAGTGATCCAGATCCTTCTACAGCTTGAAAACATGTTTACTCCGGCTCAACAGATTTCTGCTCGCTCGGGGAAGCTTTACTTCCAATCTATCACAAGTTGGAAGAGTTTCCAAGAAACCAGATTTGCCCACAGAATTTGAAATGATGTGGATGTTTCTATTGGACAGAAAATAGATTTATTTGCAGTTCAGAGTGGGGGCTTCTGTCATTTTACTATCAGTTTTGAAAAATTGTCAGGGTGTCAAAGAATGACTCACATTCTTGCAAAATATATTTCATGTTTTTTAATGTGGGTGAAAGTTTAAGAACAATCCTAAAAATCGTTTTAGAGAGGCTGACTTGTTTGAAATTCAACACTGCATCCATCAGTGCTTTACCTGTTTTTATTTTCTGGGCTGCAGGAGCCGGTGCCTGTCTTCAGCTGCCACTGGATGAGACACAAGTTCCCAGTCTTCTTCAGCCCCGAGGGGTTTTCTTAAAGTTTGTGCTCAAAAACATGCCAAAATGTTATTGAATGTGTCTCAGTATTTGCAAATCCTTCTTAAATAATCTTCTTATCTAAATAAAACACTTTCATCTGAAGTGAAAAGCAGCTGCTTTTGTTTCAGCAACAATGAAGAAAAGCTTAGAAACCATAAATACACATGTGAACATTACATGTGCAAATATTGATGCTGCTATAATAAACTACAGCAAAGGTTTTAGTAAAAATTTACTGAGACTTTTTCTCATTCTGCAAAGATGGACCATTGGTTTTATCAATAACTGTGAAGAAATCTGTTTTAATTGCATTTTTTTTCTTTTTTCAAACATACCTGAAAATACTTGATTTTGAATAATTTTTATTAATAACCCACACGTTTAATTTTCACCCTATTGGTATAAACTAATGAGAAATGATTGTGTTTGACTTAAGCTGGACTATATTCATTAAATAAAATGAAAATTGTTCAAAACTCTGAACTGCATATTTTGGTGTTTTTCTTGACTTCTATTTCTTTTTTTTTTTCTACTTTTTTTGCCACTTCAGTAGAAAACATACAAAAGTAAATTAGTATCCCCCCCCACCAATACAAGATGGACGCCGTATTCCTGCTCACACTCCACATACACACTCTATTCGGCCAGCAGACCAACCATGGAAACCAGGAGCCATGATCCGGGAATCCAAACAGCCACATGGGGGTCATTCACACTCTCACTCATGATTTCCTGTTATCAATTACTAAGATGCATGTTTTTCTTGTGTATAGAATATGCAATCACAGAAAACCTCCAGGAAGGAAGTAAACCTGTAACCGAGGTGAAGGTCCACTTTGGTGTCAGCTCCTCTCAGATTTGCTCAGTTTGTTCAGAAATCACCTCTTTTTCTCCAAACTGAGGTTGTTCAAAGAGCCATCTAACAGTTTTAAGAAATTGTTCAAAACCTTTACAGAGATTCTTATTTCAACAGTTCTGAACTATCACTACAGGTTGTTTAATACTTTAATAACTCATATTGGTGACAGCAGAAGAATCACAAAGTCTGTTCAGCTGTACAATCAGGATGCCATTTAATTGGTCTTTTTTAAATTACATTTTCTGATAATTTACCAAAAACATGAACATTACATAAGATGGAGCAGAAAAACATTCATAAGAGACAGCACCAAAACATTTTCTGCTTTTAGCCTTGTTCACAAATAATTAGTTTTAGTCATTTACTAAAAATAAATCATTTAGCTTTTATTTTACTAGTGAATGCAATAACAGAACATTCTGCTGAGCACCAACAGAGACAAGTCAAAGAATTTGCTGACTGAAAGCTGACAGACGTGCATTGTGGTATTTTTTGTTCAAATAATTTATAAGTTGTCAAAAGAGCAAAATCAAAAAACAAAGCAAAGTCTTTTCTCCACAATGGGATTGTCTGATGAGAGTTTTTCTTTTTATCAGTAAAAAGCGGTGCTGTAGGTTAACAAAAACCACTTGGCTCTCTGCAGTAATGTAAACAACAACTCTACACCGCAGCGCTAAACTGAGAGCTGCAGTATGTTCTTCACAGTTTCTTCTGCTGGTTCACAGTGAGCACATTTACTGGAATGATACTGTTTTCTACACTTGCTGAAAACATTTTCACACTAATGATGTGCATATATGTTGGAAAACGCTACAAAAATGATTAACTCACAAGAGGTTATTGATTTTTTTTTTAAATCCAATATTCTTCATATGTTCCCTAACAGGTTATTGGATTTTGTTTTCTGTTTCCTCCTGGCTGTGTTCAAACTCGGACTGAGCTTTCACTCTAAGATGATCTGCCTGCACCACAAAATTTTCAGCTTTAAAAACTGAATGGACAAAAAAATCAAGCCTCTGCAAAAGTGTGTAAACCTGTGATATTATAAAATTTAATTGATATTTTATAAATTTATGGCTTGAAAAGGGGATCAGTTGTTTGTCGAATATTGCAGGTGACAACATTAGAAAGACTTCTGTTTTCCAGAATGTCACATTTCTGTCAGACAATCTCACCATCAGTTGCACAGATAAGTGTTGCAGGATTAACTCGGAGGATAACTCTTTCCTTGCAGCTCATTGTGGGGTCTCGTTGGACGGCAGCATGTCCCTCAGTCCTGGATCCTGCTGAGCTCCTTCAGGCATCAGTCTCATACCCACGCTGCCTCCATCTGTGGTGCTCGGGTTCACGCGGAACTTCCTGTTCAGTGGGTGAACAGCCTTGATAAACTGTCTCTTGAAGGTCTCACTGAGGATGATGTAGAGAAATGGGTTGATGCAGCTGTTAGCGTAGCCCATGCTGATGGCGATGTTGTAAGCGTAGGAGAAAGCCAGGCTTGGGTTTTGGACCCGGAGGTGGACGAGCTGGAGGATGTAATAAGGTGCCCAGCAGATGAAAAACGCCAGGCAGATGGCCACGGCCATCCGGGTCACTTTCCTGGTGCGCACCCTCAAACTCCGCGGGGGCAGAGGGGCCACGCTGGTGGACATGTGTTGGAGGATCTTGAAGAACACCACGCAGATGATGACCAGGGGGATGGCAAAGGCAAGGAAAAACTGGTAAAGCGTGAACCAGTAAATGTCACTGGCAAGATCCGGGAGAAGGAGAGCGCAGGCAACCAGTCCATCCGCGAGGGGCATCAAGTCTGCATACATCCACACGGGGATGATGGTGAGCAGGGACAGAACCCACACCAGCCCAATAACCAACACTGCCACACACGGCGTGCGCACGTGATTGAAGCGAATGGGATGGACCGTAGCCAAGTACCGGTCAAGGGTCATTGCAGTGAGGATGTAAGTGCTGACGATCTGACTGTTGGAGTCGAGTGCAGTGATGACTGTACACATGACAGCCCCAAAGTGCCATGTACCGTTGCCGAGCAACTGATGGATGAGGAACGGCATCCCAAGAAGAAACAATAAATCGACAATTGATAAGTTTAAGATGAAGATGTCTGGAACGGTTTGTTTGGCGCGACATTTGGTCTTCTTCAGGATGGTGTACATGACGATGCAGTTCCCAGTGAGGCCCATCAAGCAGATGATGCCAAAGATGACAGGGAGGCTGACGCCGCAGTGGGGGGGTTCATCTTCAGCTGCAACAAAACAAGAAGAGGGCCACAGCTCAGTGAAAAAAACTAAATAAAAAGAAGCAAGTTATGTTACCTCCTTATTATGACTCGCTGGCACACATCCTTCAACACAATAGGAGCCTTCACTGAGAACTCAATAAGCCTGAAACCCCTCTGTCAGTCAGATTATTGCAGAGTGGCTGCGGTGCCAACTCCTCTGTAAGACATCCAGCTACAACAGAACCACCACTTTTCAGTGACTTTCTTTCAATTGTTTCATTTTGTATGAAAAAACATGACTTGTGCCACTCTTTGAAACTTTTTATAATCCCACTTTTCTGACATTAAGAACGGATGAAAAATAAAAATGATTTTTGTCATTAGTCACGATTTTATTTTTCCAGATGAAGTAAAAGAAAAACACAGGAAATGACTATAATTTGCTTTTCTAAAAAAACTTGCTCGTCAGTTTTAAAAGAGTGCATAATTTGGAGAGTTGCTGCACAAAGCTGATGACTCATGGCCACTCTTCAGGTGGTCCTTCACATTATTTCCTTTAACATGTCAGTCTTATATAGAACTTAAATGTTTCATTGTCTTCACTCTTTTCTATTAGGACCACAAACGTCTACATTTTGTTCATTCTGCCCTTTAGCAGAATATCCTGTACAAAATGAAGTTCATTTTATTGCTTTTTACAGAGTCAGCTGCTCTTATACTGTTGAGTTTGCTGCTTTTTATTTGCTAGATTAGCTATTTTTTTCTATATGATTATGGTCTGTATGTTTTTTCTTTTTGTCTGCCGTATCATTTATTTTAAACCCACAAACACAAGAGGAAAATAAAACCTTCAACTGAAGACGTGCACATTCAGAATCACAACAGATTCCCGGCCACATAGATTTTCTTTCTTTCTTTCTTTCTTTCTTTCTTTCTTTCTTTCTTTCTTTCTTTCTTTCTTTCTTTCTTTCTTTCT
>JARVJO010000111.1:18113970-18126268 GCA_031762555.1 Cynodonichthys magdalenae | reverse complement strand
GAGGTTCATGTTAGACTCGCAGCGTCTCGCTTCAACACATCAGTCCATTATTCACTTCGAATTACATGAACATCGTTAGTCAGTAGACACTGTATGCACCTATGTTAATTCTATAACATATGTTCTATACATAATACAACGACGTTTCCCCCTTTCATAAAGCTCAGGACACTAGCAACGTTAGCTTATTCTGCTAATTTTACCCGCTATCTCAGTCTAGCTAGCTAGCTCGATAGCACGAAGTTTTAACTAAAGCGCTCGTTGTAATCAAACGACTCTAACAAACTGTTTACAGAAATGCTTTCCTGTGAGTTACTTAAACAATGAGCGTTCATTCAACGAATAATGAAACACATAAAACCTTTCTAACCTTAGGTTTCTCGTCTGCCATTACTACTGCTGATGGTAGTCGGTCTGCGTCTGATCATCTACTGCGCAAGTGCGCATGCGCCCTTTGGCGCGCCACTTTCCGACGAGTGCACTGGATCGATCTGGATCGATGTCTTCTGGAACTACTAAACATGCACCAATTACACCGCCATCTTGGATTGGTTTAGGTCTTTTATACCAAGAACGTAACAAATCAATTAAGCCAGATTTCTGTGCCCCTTATGGGTGTTTAAACAAAAGCACCAATATACTAGGAATAAGTTGTTTCTATAAAATATTTTATGGCTTAGTTTTCATGAATTTTGAAACCTCTTCTATTCTTGAATCATGTGTGTTGGAGCAGAGAAACAATTTAAAAGTGCAGGACAGCGACTCCACAGGGCCAGGATAGGACACCCCTGGTCACAATTGTCTTGCATTTGAATTAGAACACACAGAAGCTACAGATGCATGGACTGACATGTTTGTTTTATGTTCCCAAGTGATTAAGTAAGGAGACAGGCATGGACAGTACTGAGAAGAACGGTTTCATCCAAAAGACCATGGTTGCTTGCAGCTGTCATTTTAAACTGGAAGAATTTGGCAACACAACCTGTTTCAAAGACAGAGCAGTCATATTTACTTTTATGTTTCCTGACTGTTTTTCCAAAGTTAATGTCATAGCATTTACGCATTTATTTTTTTTAATTTAAACTGACAGCTGACATCAGTGCAGTCTTTTTGTTATATTCTTTCTTCTGTGTGACTGTTCATGCCGATCTCACTATAAATCTGATTTAAAGTTGCATGAAACATAATTCCAATGACATCGTAACAAACAAGACATGTAAAAAAAGTAGTACAAATAGATTAATCTTTATTTTTTCATGCACAGAAAAAGCTTTTCAAAAATATGCAATGACAATTTAATATTCTCAAACAAATAAATACTTTTATAAGAATCCTGTAGAGAACCTTTCATGTAATGCTAACACCCTCGGAAAGACAAACTTAACGTAATAATTTATTGTTTTACCACCTATGAACTTTATTTTCCTAAAAGTAAAAAAAAAAAAAAAAGATGTTCAGTTTAAAACAAACTCCCACAGTAGTAAAACATTTACACTTGACTTAAAGAAATCAACTTCAGTTCAATTTCCACATCATCTAACACCAGGGGCAGAACAAATGTACAATATATATACAGTATATATATATATAAATACCATGTTATTCAGATTGCAACATTTTATTTCAGCATGTTCTTAAACACAACATTTGAACCTCATGTTTGAAAGTCGTCCTCTGACAGGACTGTTGTCTCTGGGATAAAGTTGTGTCTTCATTAAAAATGCTGTCCATAAACACCAATCATCTGGGTTCTTCAATAATGTGGCTTTTTTGTACATATCTGAATATCTGGTGATGATTAATTTGGCCCTTCTGAAGACTGTTTCCTGTGTAAATTTACGTATTTTAATGTAGATAACTCTTTACACAACCTCAGTTTGGAGAAAATTAGTCTGATGGAGTAAAAGGTTTAAATTAGAGCATTTGCATGAGTTGCAAAACTGATTTCAGCAATCCACTTTGGAAATGACTCCATTTGAACAAAACATTTTAAGCTTGTCAATCCAATGAATGAATCATTTTAAGCAGCAGCCCACCCTGGTTATGGCTGCATTCAGACTAGACGTTAGCTCATCAGATCTGTCAACTCTGTTTCTTCAAACTGAGGTTGCTGAAAAAGCTAACTACAACATGTAAACATATTATTATTTATAAATTTTTAAACAGAAACCCAAGTCAAAAAACAGCCAAACTATTCCTTTAGGAATGCTAAACGTAAGTGCTAAAATAAAAAAAAAAAGATGAAAGAGCACAGTTGCAATAGCAGTAAGTTAACAGTTCCAACACTTTTTTCACAAACCAAAATAAATATTACATCCATAATACCTGAAACTCTAAAACAACTAGAAGCTGTATGAGTTTATTTTTAAAAAACATAAGTAAACATGGAAGAAGTAAACTGACTCCTCAAAAACTAATATGAGTGTCTTTATTTAGCGACAGATAATTTACCTCCTTTAGTCCTAACTGATCAGCATGTTGAACATAAAAACCAGACAATGATTACATATTTATATGACTATGGGCTCAGTCTCCCTAAATATGCTATTTTGATTTGCTCGGACTGTAGGTTGTCCACTTCACTTTGTTTAGAAGTAGATAAATAAAATGAAAGCAACAAATTAGTATCCTCTTCCACATATAACCAGCTCACGATTGTTTCAATGTTCCTCTGGTGAACGTTTCAAGTCTCCTTCATCGGTTCATAAATTCAAGATTCGTACGTTTTAAGTATTCAAACTTTAAACTTTTGCAGTGCAGCGACACACTAAATTTAAAAAGAAGCTCTAAGGAAGCTGTAAACAGAATTATAAAGCCCCCCACTGATCAGCAGGGGGGAATTCGTTCACCTCCCCCACCTCTGTGAACGGCTGCTCTTCCAGAGTGAACATCAGTTTGTATCTCATCCGAACCTTTTCCTGGAAAACATTCAAAAAGGCAGAAACAGGCTCAGATTAGCAGCTTCCATTGTCGCTCTGCAACACACAAGATGACCAGCGACGACGCTGCAGATCGTTACAATTTCAAAACCCCAGCTTAAAACCATGCAAGAGAACATCATAGAAACCTGAGACTGAGCGGTACCTTGAGAGGATTGGCGAGCAGCATGATCTGAGTGATGGAAGGAGGGGGAAGAAGTGGATTAAAAGGAGCCAGCTCGGTTCCTGAGGGCGGCTGCAGCTTCACCTTCATTGTCTGTCAAAGAAAACACCCACACGATTAAAATAAATAAATAAATAAAAATAAGACATGAACATCTGTGTGTTGAATCTGAATTCACAGCCTTGCTTCCAGTTCAGTATGAGTGTCACATAAAGAACATGAGGCTCATACCCGGGGCACAGCCGCCTGCAGGACTATGTTCCTCACAGGCTGTGGGGCCGTGTTGAGCATCGACGCCACCATCACTAGAACATCAGGCCTGTCTGGTGGACAGTCCATGGCAAAGGTGAGCAGAACACGAACACCATTCTTGTCATAAGCGGTCACAGGTAAGACTTTACCTAAAACACAGCAGAAAAGAGTCTGGTGATGACTGTTACACACAAAAATATGAAAACTGCACAGTTAATATGACATTAAATTAAATTTTTAACTAAAATAGTGTGAGAAGTACTTATTTTTCACAATAACATAAAACCGAATAAAAACCAGTTGGAGGCAATTTTCCTGTGTTTTATGAACAAATAGGACATTAAAGTCAGACAACGCAGAGCAGAGAGGCTTTTCAAAAACAAATTAACACAACACCTCATCATGTCCCAAACATTATCATTTAGCTTTGCTAACATGCAGACCAAATTAATCATTTGCACAAGAAATTAAAAACTGCGGTAAAAAAACTACACATTTGCCACTTTTACCACTAAGTGGCAGTAACGCCAAGAGTTTCATTTACAAACTAAAACCTATGAGGGAAGCTCTTCTCATTTGACAACTGAAGTTCATAAAATTTATTGCTCTAAAGAAGAAACATTATTTTCTAATTAAAGTCATTTTTGCCACATAACAAAATATAATTAAACTTATTTGTGTTTATCCAGGGTGCTAAATTAATTCTGAACAGGATATAAAAAACTATCCTCGGCAACTGCAGCAGAAGAGTTTTAATATCTAATTTAAAGGTTCTGAATTAAGCTGTTTATAGCTGTAGACACAGTAAAAGGTATTACCTTTTTTGATTTAATAAGTTTGGTCTGTTCAACCCTGTTTAATCACCAGTCTCAGCACCTTAATACACAGCATTTAAATAAACTATTATTAAATGTTTGTATCATTTTAAATGGATAAAAGTGGTTGTTTTGAGCAGTGATTTTAGTTCTTCTGCAATATGTCATACGTATGCTGTTTTTATCTGAAGTTGTACTTCTTTATCACAAAAAAACAAGGACTGGTCAGTGTAAGACTGACAGTATGATCATCTTAAACTCAACTATCACAATTGTTTTATGTTTGATGTGATGTCAGAGAGAGATGTCACCTATTGTTTAAAAATGACCTTCTGTATGACTGTCTTTTGAGACAGAAACCTCAATACTTTGTACACTCCAGCAATTCGGACTTCAAATAAGGCATGTGTACACATAATTATGTAAAAATCATTACGTTTCCATCCTGTAACTCACTTGGTTTGATTGCTTCCAAAGGGACAAAGAGACCAGCCAGAGACGCCTCGTCTCCCCTGCTTGGACTTGCTTGGCTCATGGGGAGAATCGGGGACAGAGAGCGTAACAGAGGACTGTCATCTGCCTGACTCTTGACAGCTGGAGGATGGGACCATCCTTGGACTCCTGCTGTCAAAACTGAGGCGGAGCTGATGGGGGTCCCGCCAAGACTGGAAGACAGCAGCCGAAATATTCAGATTAACTAGAACTTCCACAAATGGTTTTATGATCTGCAGCTTGAAAACATTTTTGCCCATCAACTATTTATCGTTTTATATCCAGGCAAATCCATAAATAAATGGTTGATGGGAAAAAATATTTTCAAGCTGCAGATCATAAAACCATTTGTGGACCTAAGTTCTAGTTTCTTTTTCTTTTTCTTCTTTAGAGAGATAATCTGCAACCATCAAAACACAGTGCAAGTTGGAAAAGACAATCAAGGGGATGTTCAAGTGATGCTTGATATTTAAAAGAAAAAAAAACATATCTTTGGACATAATAGTTTTGATTTAAAAACACTCAACTCTTTTCATAAAGATATAGACACCGCTAAAGTGGCAACTCATTGAAATCTTGAGTGAGAAAGTAATTATAGTAGTACCATAATTACTTAGTTACAATGTGAAAAACTCAGTTCAGTCAGGTATGATTTCCAATTAAGAGAAAATAGGACTTTCAGCTCAATTATACGTTTGAACACAAGTGTTTTGTTTAGAAACATGTGGGAGTGATTCTTAGACTTCATCTTTCACGCTTCATTTCACAACAGAAAATATCTTCTGGTTTGTTTCATACAGACTTGAACTGTAGTAAGTCAGTAATCAAGAGGATTTTTAATTGTCTAATTAAATAATTAACTATGAATTTCTATCTTTAATTAAAAAAAATTTTTTTTGACCAGAGATCTGTTTAAATTATTATCTCTAATAATTCTCAGCAGCTGGACAGGTAACATCCAAATCTGTTGAGTCTTTGTGTCATCAAGGAAGCTTTAAAGTTGCATTAAAAAAATTAAATCATTATGTTACCACAGTAACCCAAAATTACCTGGTAATACTGAAAAAGCAAGCTGTTCATTCTACACAGCTGGTGTAGACGGAGTACAGAATAGAAAAGTCATAATTAAGTAGACTATTTATCAAAAAATATGTAATCATTTTTTATTTTGACTTGGGAAATTACTTTTGGGACAGAGGCAGAGCTAGAATCAGGTTGAGTTCTGGGCTTTGAGCAGCTGCCAAAACAAAAATGGGACCTGTTTAACATTTATTTCTACACCTCCCTATTCAAACAGCATGCAGACATCTTCTCAGCTTTTTCTTCTAAGGTTTTCAAAACGCTATAATAGAGCAGACATTAAGGGTTCCTAACCTTTCCACAAAACGACACTGCAAAATATTCCTCTTTGTTGCCCTCCTGTGGTTGCACTTACTTATTGTTACCGCCCAGATCCAGCATGGCGAGGTCTTGTAAGTTGTGACTGAGAGAAGACGATGCAGACTGGAAGACTCCGGGAATGGGAACATGTTGGCGGGCAGCTGACAGAGCAGGTGAGGAGCTGAGTGACTGAGGGGCAGCAGCTGAAGTCGTGGTGTTCAGCGCCGAACTGAGAGCTTGTGAGAATAGAACGGAAGTGGAGTCAGAAACTGGAGGTGAGGAAAACACCAGTCCGGGGAAGCTCGAGGCCGAGACAGCTGTACTGGTTTTGTTGGGACTAACTGAGGCTACTGTTGTAGAAAGGACATTTTGAAAAAGCGACGGTGTCGAAAGTGCTTGAAGGGTAGAAAAACTGGTGTCAAAAAGACCCAAATCTTGACTGGAATCCTGGAATGTGTTGTAATTAAAAAAGAAAAAGTTATTTCCAATAAGAATGTGAAACATTTTATTTATTTTTAACAACTTCATACCTGTGAAGACGACAGATGATTGCTCAGATTTCCTTGTATTGATTCACTGGCTGCAGCGCCAGGTTCATTAAGACCTGTTAAATTACACATATTTTATGTACACAGATCCTTAAATGTGCATAAAAAGGATTTAAGTACGTAACAGGTGTGGTACCTAAAGACAGAAGCTCCTCATCCAGCAGTGAAAGTGCTGCAGACGGGGCTCCGACACTTTTAGACGGAGACTCGGTGGCTGTTGATCCAGAAAATAGGTCACTCGGAAAAGGTAGAGAAGATGCCAGAGGTTTGTGCTCAGGTGGAGAAGGACTATCAAGGCCCACCAGGTCAATAAGAATCTCAGATTGGTTCCTGCTTTCAGTGCCTTTCAGATGGAGAAAAAAACATCAGCATTAAAAATATCACAAATCTACAACTGTAGCTTCAATATCCAATGTTAAGAATCACTTTGCTCTAACACATGTTCTGCGCATGGAAATAAATACTTTAATTGATTAGTTTTCATTTAGAGACATGGTAAACGACTCAAAAGAAGTCGAGTCTCTCCAATAGCTCCAGTTTTTTTCCTTGTGACCCAAGCTACGAGCTGCAATATAAATTTTTAAAACACGCCTTTCCCTAACACAGAGGGCTCTGAGGAGCAAACTGCTCTGGATAAAAAAAAAAAAAGATTCATTTAAAGAATTTTTCACTTTGTTTGTTTCTTATAAAACGGTGATTAAAGTTAAAGCTTGTATTTCACAGGGTTGCGAAAGTTGGAGACAAATTATGATGGGAATTCGCGAGAGCAAAACTCTCGCCAACTTTTCTAATTTCCTCAAGTGAATCACAGGGAACGTCTCATTTTTATTGTTTTTATTTTGTTATCGGCCTCTGGCTTTGTGTTTTGGGGATTTTCCATTTTCTGAGTGAGAACCTACACCGGCTTACTGCAAACATTTGACAACAGAGTTATTTGGTTGCAGATCAAAGTTTTAAATCCATACACTATACCTCTTCAAAAGAATCTCCTAATTTAAACCTCACCTTGTCTGACTGATGTTTGGATTCCTTGTGCTGCTTCAGTGTCTCCGCTGATGCTGTGTCCTTCTACAATTGTCTTATAGGAATTAATGACGTGAGACAGGTCATCATTGGCCTGCAAGATCTCTCCTGATAAAAGCACCCCCCATGAGAACAGTGGTCAGGATTGTAAAACGCTTAAAGACTGAGTTGAAGGTAATTTATTAAATTAAAAGTGTCTGATTGGTCAGAACACAACCCTTTTCTGTCATTCTCTTACCCAAGCTGCTGTCATCATCCTCAGTCTCAGTAGCCAACTTAAATACTGTTTGTCTTAGCTTGTCACAGTCACTGCACAACTCCTGAAAACAAACAAAACAAAACGAAACGAAGGCCTGAGAGATTTTTCACATCTTATGTAAAAGCTGGAAAATAGCACATCGTCTCTGTTTGGCAACATTCTATCCACAAAAAAGTTTTTAAGGACTGAAACAAAACTCTTTTTTTCAATAAATTGAGTCTGTATTGCTTAAAGATATTAAAATGTTTTGTGTTTTTTCCAAGAACTTAATTATATCAGGTGTGTTCAAGTGACTTCTTGAAACTAAAAAGAGAAGTTTAGTTTCAGTTCTTTTTTTCTAATGATTTCCAAATACACCAAGTCATTGCTCATTAGCTCCAAGTGTCGTCTTTTAAAACATATTTGACATGTTAAATAAAGGCCTTTTGTAGCTGTTTGTACAACAGATTGTGCCACAGTCCTTTCAGGAAGGTTGATCATTGCCATAAAAACAAGTTATCATACTCAAAAGGCTCATTCAGATCTTTTCAAACAGAACAAACCTGAATAAGCTCCTTATCTCCTTCAGAGGAGCTCTCTGGGCTGAAGTGAATAAGCATCTCATTAAGGAGTTTCACGCTGTTGTTGACTGCCTCCAGAGTGCTTTTTTGTTTTGCTGCTCTTTGTGATCTCACCTCATCCTGCAAATTACAAAAATATGCTAATATTATAGACTGAACACAAAGTCAACTGCAAGTTAAAAATCTGAGAAATGTGCACAGAAACGTGTCAAAAGCAGCTTGAAATCTCAAGTGACGGCCGCACCTCCTTCACCATGTTCTTAATGAGGCGATTTGCCTCTTGAAGATCTTCAGGCTTTTTGCTTTTTAGAAGTTCTGCTAATCTCTGTAAAAAGAAGAAACAATCATGAGCCAGCTGCAGTCCGACCTCATTCCCACACATCAAAACAGGCAAAAATAAACTATTTAAGTTCCCAAACACTAACAAAGCTCTAAACCTAATCTACTAATCAACTGCAGTCGGCACAACTTAAACTCTGTTTGATCTGTTAGTTCTTGAATTAGTAAACTGTGTCAGAAAGGCAGAAACATTTGTCCTCCATCTGTGAAATTAATAACAGAAACCCATTTCTCAGTGAGTAAGAAAACAAGAAGCAAAGAAAGGAAAAAACTTTTGATCTTATATACAAAAATACTGCAATCAAAAAGGTCATTTTATATATTTTGCATGGTTTAAAAGCATGTCTGTGGTTTATAAAGTAGTATTTTTTTTTAATGAAATGGAATTATTTGCTCATGCAGAAGTCACTCTCTCTGACCTGCCAATCTTCTGGAACCTCTTGTACAAACATTGCATCTGCACTGAAAGTTTTGTACATTAGGTTCTACACACACATCAGGATGTATTAAAAAAATGAATGCTGGTGACAGCATGAATAAATAAAAAACATACAAACATAGTTTTTTTCACTTGCCACATTTGCAAACTTTTTCAGTTACAGTACCAAAAAACAAAAGTACTGAAACTCGTTTAAATACACTTAATTCAGGTGCATTAGTACCTATGGCATGAGCAGAAAAACTTTTGGAAAGGCACCAAAAGTACAGGCATACAGGTTTTATTGTTAGTGATTTCACTCACTTTGCTCTTTTTTTCATCATCAAAAACAGGATTCTTGGGTCGCGGAGAAGGTGAGGGTATTAATGTGGCATCAAGAGAGACATCTGGGTCAACAACAACGATGCCTGTCATTTGAAAATTACAAACAAACAAAAAAAAATGTTGGCTGTTAAAACCAGCTGCACAATTTTTAAAGGGTAAAAAAAAAAAAAGTAAAACTCAAAACAAGGCTACTTGTCTGTAAACTGCATAACTCTTAGTGTGCCTTTTACACATTTAGGTTTGTTTAAAATTATTTTTAGTGACCATTGTCTCACCTTGTGATTTCAGCATCTGATACGCTTCACAAATCTTTGCTTCTTCTGGTAGAGATACTGTCCAAGTATACAACATCTCTATCACCTTACTCTTCACTTTCTCTGATACTCTGTCTCCAAGGTACTGAAAAATGATAAAAACTTAATTTAGAATGAGATCCAACTTTCATTAAAAAAGCGTACAATTGCATAATCTTTAAGTTGTTTTTTGCGACTTACTTTAGGTGAAACCACCTTAATTAACTCATTTAAAAACTTGAACTTTCCAACTTCATTGTGAAACCTTCGCCCACAGTTTTTCATACAAGCCTCGAGAACCTATGAAAGCAAAAATAAAGCTCATTAGATGGAAGCTGAAGAACATCAGAACAAAAAGAAGTAGTGTGCAATGACTGAGCTGCAGACCGTTAATGCTTGCATCGCCTCCCATTCCTGAGGGGACTGGATCTTGTGTGCCAATAATCTTACAGATATTTGAGGACTGAAAAACATTACAGAGAAAAAAAACAATGCAGAAGTAATGTTCACTACTAGAAGCCATACAAACACTCGTGTGTTAAGAGCGAGGGCATCAGTGATTTGATTAGATGGGTGTGATTCACTGCTGCTAAAGGACAGACTGAGAGCTTATTGTATGAATGTAGTCTTACCCTTCTAGCTCTTTATTGATTTGGTCACAGAATCCCAATATATATTCCCAGTCTTCCTGTCTGTTGGACGGGTTGGTGGCTTTGTCTGAAAAAGAGAGAGCACAACCTGAAAAGACTTTGTAACTGAAAACTTCAAGATACTTTTACTATAGCTTGTTCTTGAAAAGTTAATAAAACAGGGAGCTGTGTGATATTAAGACTTAAACGAACCATTAATTAGTCCAGTGAGTGATCTTATTTTTGAATAATAAATTAGCTTAACACTTTGCTAGTTGTTGCTATTTCAACTTAAAGATGCTAAGATAGTATGTTTTTACAAAAGAAAGCTAATACTGAACATAGTTTCAGACGAAACAAAGTAACTGGCGCGTATTTTGTAGGTATATGTAGAAGTAACAAGTAGACCAAACAAGAAAGGTGAATTAGAATTTTGGCATTCATTCATTTGCAGCTATGTTATTAGCTTTGTTAGCCTCATAACACAGACCAACAGGGCGCAGTCATACTCGGAAACAGTAATGTCACTAAAGTCCGACTAACCTCTCGAGAACTTATCATACTAAAAAACTTTTTCGCATACGGGTAACATGGATAAATAATTGGAAATGACTACTAAAGTGTGTACTCACTGAGCCAAGACTCCAATGACTCCCCATCATCCGCCATATTTGGATTTACTGAGAGGAAACAACGCGTGACTCGGGCTGCATTCAGGTGCCTTCGGAAAATGCATTTCTCGATTTTGATAGTTTTCCTTGCTCATCGACTACATGGTTTGAATGTGTCGGGATGGGAAATAAATCTTCCTCGCAGATGTGTAACAACTTATAGGCAACATTTTATCACACATTAAACATACTTGGATTTCGACGTGGTTTTGTGTGTTTTTGTTTAGTTACTGTTGCGAATAAAAACTACAGACAGTAAAGTAATCTGTGTCTGCGTTTTGACCCTGACATTTATTTTATCAGGGGACTATGGAGACCAAACAAAATAAACATAAGATGATGTATGATGTATGTGATGTATTGCAAATTGGCGTTGTTGCTACAAACGCTGTGATATTGATTATTTGTGCTGAATTCATCCCAGAAAAAAACCTCAATGAAAGATATTAAGATGACAGAGACATGTAACACTTTTACTGTTATCATATTAAATGTTGAAATGACAAAATCATTACAAATACAACAGAATTGTTTTAAACAGCTAGATTGTCTCTTAGCATCACAACTAACGGCTAGTTCAGGAAAAAAAATTATAACTGTAGGATTTATCAAAAAGAAAAGTATAATCTTTATTAGTGCAGGTTTTTGTTTGTTTGTTTGTTCTTTATTGTTTCATGCAGGTGCAGCAGCTCAATAATCCAGGATCAAGAATGATAAAAGAAAACGTCCAAACATCATAGAACAAAGACGAAATAAGTAAAACTTGGCATTTTTTTTCCAATAAGCAAAAATGTCACTGCAGCCACAAGATTGCAAAGTATTGACTTAACAGTAAATGGCATTTTTTAAATTCCCAATAAATTGCAAAGAACTCAGAAAAATAAAATTGAGTAGAAACTATTAAACTAAATAACAACTATTCTAGAGTGACATGAGGGGAAACAAAAAATGCTAACTGATGAAACCATTTTACCAGAAATAAAACCAAAACTTCCATCTGGGATTTATTTTTCACGTTGAACCTAAGTGAATCATTTTCTTTGGTCTCAGTATTTGAAACATACGTCACATCCTGACCCTCTTGATTACATGGTGTTCTTTTCTCTCTCTCTCTCTCTCTCTCTCTCTCTCTCTCTCTCTCTCTCTCTCTCTCTCTCTCTCTCTCTCTCTCT
>JARVJO010000111.1:18083796-18108391 GCA_031762555.1 Cynodonichthys magdalenae | reverse complement strand
TTGTTTTACAGCATGAAATGTCTGAATGAGTGCTCATCCAAGACTGGTGATTCCATACTTTTTGCCAGGGATTGTATAAATCCCACTTTAACCATTCAGTCGCACAACAATGATCCTATTTGAAAACACAGTGCTTATCTCTCTGATTTACGTCTTCTTGCTCCTTCAGGTGGGAAGCCGTCAGGTGTGCTGTGTGGTGAACCATCAGCCCCCCTCAGAAGAGGTGGAAACAACACGGCCAATCACTCTGGAGAGCGTCCTCCCACAGTAAGAACATTCTTCAGATAAGAGGTTTTTGGGTTAAAAACTATGAAGTGAAACCTTATTGTGTGAAACCACACAGGTTCTGAGTGATGCTGCTCAGAAACTAAAACTACAGCTTTTCTGTTATTTATTTTCACGTTGATTTTGTGTTGAACAAAAATTTGACCTGTTAATTATGTGCACAAAATATAAGTTCCTGAAGGTGTGGTCTGTTCTTCTTAAACTCAAGTCTAAAGTTTAAAACTAAGGTTTTAACCAGCAAATCTCCACCTCAGAATGCTGCAGCATATTTTATCATCAACACTGTTTAGGTGAACATTTGTGATCTACTGCAGCTCAGACTGTTTCTCTGATTGACTCGGTGACCACAGTGGGTCCAATCAGCTCTAAAATCAATCCAAATAGAAGAGAAACCCACCCTAAAAACCCTGGTGATTTAATGAATAATAAAAAAAAACAGACCAAGTGGATTTTTGTATTTATTTATTAAAAACTTTCAGAAAAATAAAATGATGCACAGCAAAAAAAATAAAAAATCACAGGGACTGTTGTTTAATCATTTATTAGTTTAGAGTTTATTTTTTTATGAAAAAGGTGGGGTGGTTGTTGTTTGTGTGAAGACGTCTTCAGTGTGTGTTGACTGTCCACACCTGGATTTATAGTAGCTCCAAATGCTATAAAACTATTTAAGACAAACATTGGTGTCTGAATCTCACTGGGATGAGAATGTTGGTGAACGGCTGTCATGAAAATGTGCTGAAACATTTCCTGAAGTTCTCCTGAGGTTCTCTGAGTCACAGAGGCTCACAGTCATGTTGCTTGAAATGTAAACGTGTTCAAACAATTCGTGTAAAAGATTTTTTCTCCAAATAGTTTGAGTTCTTGTGGGTGTCTTGAATTCATATAAATATCATATTTTTTGTAAATGCCAAAGTGAGCTTCGACATCTGAGGAAAAACAAAACATCTGAGACTCCAGGCCTGAGACTGACCGTGATCCAGGTTGAGTATAGTGTGGTGGTCATTAAAAAGAAAAACTAATTGCTAAGAATACAGTTTTACAAGCCGTTCACACAAAATTGGTCCACAGATTCAAAAGTTAAATGGACTGTTGGCTCTCAAACATTCAGAATGGGGAAAATTTCACTTTTTGAGTCCCCAACTAATCTCTAACAGCTGCAGCTCAGTGAGACAATATCTGTCAGGCCTTCAGGGGACGTGGTTCATTCTGAAGTCTTGCTCAAAAGAAAACAAAAAGGATATGTTAAGAGGAAACGATGTCATTCATTTGTTTATTGTTCTCTTGGTTGATGCTTTTGTAAGTAAACTGAATGCTAATCAGTTCATTTTGTTGTCTTTTCAGGATGGAGTGAATTCTGTAGGTGATAATGGTAAGTTATATAAAATGAAAGGAGGCTTTACTGCATCTCCTTTGATTTGCTGCAGTCATTTATCGTAAATCTTATAAAAGGTCATAAAAAAAGAAACGAAGTCTTTGTCGTTAAGCACCTCTTAGAGAACATCCATTTCATGGCATTAGTTTCTGTAATGGTTAACTCAGTATTGAATATTTTGTGAGAAAGTAAAGAAGCACTTCAATGTGTGGTCGTTTGGGGGGAAAGCAAACATTTTTGTTAGCGTAGCTAATCTAGTTGAGTCTGTGAAAAAAAAAAACATGAGCCTGACACCCCCGCAATGTTTTTACATTTCCTGATGGTGATGACGTGCGCATTTCCTAGAGGGTTTAGACTCAATATGCCAGATGTCCAAAGTGTGTGTTCTTAATGAAAAGCATTTTTCAGTTTTTTTATTTTAAATGCAACATTTACCTCCATGCTCGTGTTCAGAAAACATCGTCGCCGATCCAGAACCAGCTCCAGAGCAGCAGGAGGAGCCCCCTCAGATGGAGGAAGCTGCTGCAGGTGCATCATCCGGTCGTCGAAACCCTCCAGGGGGCAAGTCCAGCCTCATTTTGGGTTAAATGCTACACAGCGTACCCTCCTTACCTCCACTCATGTCTGAACTCATCTATTTTTTTTTTTTATCAAGACAAATCTGCAGCTCATCTGTGTGTAGTGCAGGAATCCTCTTCGCCCTCCATGTCCCAAAGTGCTTTGTTTTGATACGTCTTTTTTGACAACTGTTTTGTACGTTTTTATTTTATTGTTTAATTTTCACAGAAGCACTTTATGTACTGTTTTATGGTTCGAAGTTGGCCTTTGCTCCTGCAATCAGATCTGTCAGGAAGGGCACAAGGTTCATATTTCTCATGACATGTCATAAATCTCCCTGAACTCTTCTGCTCCAGCACAAGCTGCGGCTAAACATATACAGTACGCTAGCCGAACACAAGCAAAGATGTTCTCTCCATCTCATCCTGCATGCATGTCCGATCTGTATGAATGTGAGAAAAATTTTACTGTGAAGAGTTTTTTTTTTTTATTATTTAACTTGTTTTATAGGCTATTTTTTATTTGTGAAATAATTGTACGCTTGTTGCATGAAGTATTTCTACTGAATCTAGTATTAATGTCCACCCTGAAGGCACATAAATTCTGAAGTATTACACTCTGAAAGATGATTTTTTTTTTTTTCAAAAGAATGTTGTACTTCCCATGTTTTTACAAACCTTTGATTATTGTAACCCCAGTGCCAGTTTTAAGTGCCCCGAGTTTTTACAGGTAAAAATTCATTCTTAAAACCACTCTGCCAGTAACAGACCATGTTTTAATTTTGTTCAGTTGTCATGAAATGTTGTTGGTCCTGACTTCTAAGTGACCTTATGACAGCCCAGCCTTCTTTCCTCTTTTATTCCTTATTTACGAGTTGTTTTCCTGCTCACAACAAATGAAAACCAGTCTTTTTGTACGTTTTATGCGACAGTTTTCAATCCTAACATCTGTTGTGTACGACTGCTGTGTCCACCAGCTGTCCTTTGAGAAGATCTCAATTTTAGACGTCCTTCACACTGGATGATTACCCCCTCTGGTGTTAAACAATCTGAATGTGGGTGGGCTTTGCAGGGTTAAGGTTGAGTATAAAGAAAATGGGGCATCTTAGATTTGTGTTGGTTCTGATAATGCACAAAACATCCATAATGGGTAGAGTGTGAGAGAGGGTATCCATGTCATTGGACCTGTGTGCACCAGTGCGACTTCATCATTGAGGATTTTAAGCAGTTCTCACCACACTGGCCTCATAAAGGCTACAGCCATTATTGTGACATGGTTATGGTAACAACAGTGGAGAGACGAGATACTCATAGCTTCATTATGACGTGGCCAGACAGTCGTACCATAGGGAGTGTACATGGTGTGGTAAGGGCACAGGAGAGTGTTACAAGGATGCCAAAAAATGTCGACAAACCCGTTTGGCGAGTACTGAGGATGGCAGTGGTGTGATTGCCTTTAGACCGAAGGTTTCCCTGATTTGCTGCGGTCCAGCCACAGTAGGTCCTGGAGAGCGTAGTGAGGTGGTTGTTTGGATATGTTATTACCTTTATGGTGTATTTTCTTTGACTTTCTCTTGTTCGTGTTTGCATTTCACACCAAGTCTTCATGCCAGATGTAAGCCACTGCAGAAGTCTGGATCCAAGAAATGGCACAAGTGGAAATGAACATTAAAGATCAGTTTTGTCCATGAATTTTCACGTTGTGTGTTTTGTCAAATGGACTTTATACTTGCTTCAAAACATTTGGATCATTTCACTCAATTTTCTGAGAAACGTATTAGATGTCGAGTTTCAGTCTATGATGCACATTAACTATTCTCTGTCAGGATAACTATCGGCCACAGCATTGTCAGGCCCTTTGGGCGGAGGTACTTTAATTCAACCATTTTGTTAGATTATTTAAAGGGGGGAGAAGAGTTATCGGCCATTATATTCACTGTCTACAATAATGGGCCAGTGAACAATGCCAATTGGGTGTGTACAATATTTTCCTCAAAATGAGAACTTTAAACCACAGGTACAATACTTCAACACATATTTGGCAACACTGATCAGGTGTTCGGATGGTTATGTTACAGAAAACACAAAACCTCAACACTTGAGAAGAGTCTGTGATTATGAAACATCTCTTCCGTTCTGGGAAAGAAAAGATATGAAATGTTACTTAATATAACTTTAAACCTGTTTTTCTGACATGGCTGGAAAAATGGGGAATGTACAGAGCTGTTACTGAAAGGGATATTTCAGATGATTTGAAGTTGGGTTCTGTATAAAAGTTACAACCCTTATAATGCTAATAATAATCTAATATTTGCACACATGCTACAACTGAACAGCTGCTCAGTATAAAAATATTTAGTACGATTGTGATATAGTAACAGCAACACTTAAATACAAAGAAAAGGTTACAAATATTTGTAAAAAAAAAGTGTTTGAAGGTAGATGATGTGAAATACATTTTCTCTGCCAAACCAGTTGATTGTAATGTGTTATTTCAGGCTTAGACATGCTCACCAACGTATTTTATGTTTTTTAATTTTTTTTTGCCACACCTGATTGTGAACACCCAGCTTCTAATTATGAAGCACGTTGCATTCAGGTAATGTTCGACAAATAAAAAAACCTACTTGTGTCCTGTCCCCTACTTTAGTGGTGCCCAATCCTGGTGCCTGAAGGCCACAAACCTGCATTTTTCAGATGTTGATCTGCTTCAACACCTGATTTGAATAAATAACCCTCCTCTGTGCATCAGTGAGGTAAGTGTATTGACCAGAGGCGATATGAGTTTTCATGATCAAAGAGAGCGGCCATATTTTTCAGGGTGAGGACTCAACACTTAATTGTTAAAGCTGAATGTGGTGAACATAATGTAAGGCTATTCAACTGGCGGCCCGCATTAAAATTTACTTAATTTAAAAAACATTATTTTGATTTGACAAAAATGCTTGTCAGTTCATTTTATCATATCAGGCAAAAATATGTTGCCAAGGTACAGATGTCTGCAATGAACTGTTTCTAATACACAGAAAATAATGAAAAACTGTGATATGTTTTAATGTGTCTGAGCCTCCCCTCTACCATAATCCAAAGACAATTTTCTGTTTCAATCTGTGAAAGTTTTTAAAACCTTGAACTAATGTTTATCTAGCCCTGATGTGTTGTTTACATCAGGGCAGAGGGCTGCTATCCTGCATGATTTACCCAGCACACCTGATTCAGTAATTAAATGACCTGTTCCAGTTCTGCAAAAGCTTGGTAATCACCCATTCATGCAAATCAGGTGTAAGGTGGTTGATTTTCTAAATTGTGCAAGGCGCCTCTAATCACAATACCTCATTGGTCGTAAACTATCGACATGATAAGTTAGCATGGCGGCTCAATCGTGTTGACTTGAGGTCTGTATGAGACAGCACCACTGGTGAATCACGAATGACCAAATACTGCATAAAGGCAGCCTGTTCTGTATTCTTTTTACAGAAATGTTTTATTATAAACAAGCCTGCAGTGAGCGCACAAACACAGCTTCTGTTTCTCCAAACTGGGTTCAGTCATCTGCAACAAGTAAGATATTGTTTAAGCGTGACCGCTTCACAGAACCACTGCAGTTTGAAAGAAAAATCCGAAAAATGAATTAGAATAACTCATAATAGTTTCTTTTCTTGGAGCTCTTCGCTTTTTCTAAATGGAGTCCGTCCCTCTGTACAGTCAGAATGAAAGTGAAAGTATAATAATAATAGAGACGCCAAACGAGGACTGGTTAAACTTGAGCTTGTGTCGCCGTGTAGAGAGGAGCTTGTACGGTAAGTTTGACCCATATCTTTGTGCTGAAACACCGCTGTGGTGTGTTTAGGTCGACATTTTAAACATGTTGAGACACGAACCGAGTGCGTTAAAACGACGTATGTGTGTATTTATTTGGTCACAGGCTAAAGTGACCGAATGACTGGTGAATACGTGTCGGTTTAGGAGAATAAATAAACCGTCGTTACTATTTGACTGAAATGAACCCTTTGAGTTTTCTGCCTTCATTTTAAATGTTTTTCAAAGCTTTGGATTGCACAAATCTTTCTGTGAGGTTGGAGTACATTTAAGGCTTTCATTTTCATTTTGCTAAGACCAACTGATTTTCCATATTCAGGTTAAAATTTTAATATTCAAACGAAGAGAAGCAGTATGTGTGTTTTGTTCTGAGCAGGAAGTGTACCTGTGTGTACAGGTGTAGGAGGGTTTACTCACCAAAACATATACTGTGGTGGTTCTACTGGCAGAGAGACATCCTGCCCCTTCAATCACTGAATTGTTTATTTTGAGGGGCCAGACTTGCTCCAACTGTGATCATCAACTTGTGGCCCGTGGGCCATACACGGTCCAATAGAGGGCTGTTTTGGTCAGTGGTGTTATACAGTAGACATTTGAAATTATTTAACAGCTGTTTTTCCCTTTAAAAGACTTTATGCACTGATTCCAAAACATTTTAGATTTTTTTTTTTTTTTTTTATTCGGACCACCCATTCAAGATTTAGAGGTTATCAAAGGTTGAAGATTAGGAAGCAAGCCCTGCATTAAATGCATAACACCATAAAAAGATCACAGAGCCCCACAGCCGTAGAGTGCGCCAAAATCTCTCAACAATTTTTCAAACCAAAACAAACTAGATAAAACCTTTTAGGTAGGTTTCAAAATAAATAAACAAATGACTAAAACTCACCTGGTAACACTGACGCACTGTCTGGGTAGGACAATGCTTTTATCAAAGTATCTACATACAGATACTGCTTTTAAAAATATCTTGTTTTTTATTATTAAGCTCAAAATCTATAATCAGATTTGAAAATATTAGCTTTTTGCATGTTTGGACAAAAAACAAACATTTAAAAAAAATCTTTATTCTCACTAAAAGAATGCAAATAATTAAAAACTGTTGTTACCAGGCAGCTGTTTTTTTATTGCATGTCTTTTTTTTCTAAATCTTTTGTCTCTATCTGCTTCCAAATGCAGTTAAAAGAGGATGTTGAGCTAAAGATTATGTGGATAAGACGGGCAGTGTTGTGACTTCCACGATGAGAGAAAGACAAAATAAGATGACTCTTTTTATGCAAAGTCTTTAGAGTTTGAATAAACTATTTAAATCAAACTCTTCAGCCTGTCCCTAATGCAGTGTTGTGTTGTTAAATCCATGAATGGACTGTCCTGCTCGTTGGACAGGAAGTGCAAGAGAATAATTTCAAATAAATCAAATGTAATAACGGGCTGGCCTGGTCTGTGCAAAAACAACCCCCATGTTCTGAGAGATTCTGGCATCTTTCAGCTCACAGCTGCAGGGTCTGGATAATTTCTAAATAAAGGCCTTCCTCTTCTTTTTTTTTTTTTTCAACCAGAAAAACGAGGGAAGAGAAAGTGTTTTTGATCTCTTGACCTTAGCTGCGTTTCATTCTGACATTTGATTCATCCAGTTGTTAAATGATTTCCGTTTTGCACACACTACTCATCGAAAAGTCCCCAAAAGATTAGAAAACAAAAACCGTCTTTATTTTTTTGTTTCGTTTTTGGTGGGACAGAAGACCCACGTAAATATCATATTACAATCAGCGTGGTGGTCTTGGTGGTCCTGGTCTTGATTTAGTACCAAAAAAAATGTAGTGGGTTAAATCCTGATCTGCTCATATTTCCATGGCTGCAGTGCAAACTGGCACAGACAAGTTGTGGGCAAGAATGTTTACTGGTCTCAAGTGGGGGGAGTTCAGGCCTCGTGTGAGAACAATAAGGTTCAAGTTGAGATGAAGAAACATGAGGAACACAAGCAAACAGATTACAAAGGTCAAAGCTCTAAAACTAGTCTCTGCTCCATCATCAACACGGTCTCTTCGACTGAACAAAAAAAATTTATCTACGCAATCGGATCAAGTGATTACAAAGAAGTTTTCAGACAGAGACTACTTTCTGTTTCAGAATGACTACACCATCAAACCTGCACAATAAATGTTTAGTAAACACAGTCCAGTATTCTGCAGGTCAGACTGGTTTTACTGAATTTTCCATTACCATTCACATGGGAAGAAAAATCACCAGCAAACCTGTTTTACATTTTCTAAAATTGACCATGGAACAAATCCATACGAGTCTATCCTGTTTTACATGATACATTTTGTTTTTTTTTGTGATTTTCGTTCCTTCTTGTTATTTATGTCTATAAAACCAAACAATCTCTTCCCTTTTTGTTGAGCCATGATGAACTGAAAGAGGATGTTTGTCAAAGAGAAGTTCAATGGGCATACAAAAAAAAAAAACCTGCTCAGCTTCTGCTTCGCTTTTTATTAATCCATGTTTTCACTGGTTTGCTTCAGCTGCCAGGAGTTTAAATCATTTAGTACAACAGAATGTACAAAAGAGCTACACATAGAATCTGTAGAATTTTTCCTCTGGTACATCCTGTTTTTTTTGCAACATTCTTACCCAGCAGAGCTGCAGAAACAATGTGTTCATAAGGAAGTGTTACAGATAATCATTAACAAAGTTGGACTTTTCCATCATTCTACTCGGTTAACCTTGAGGTTTCAGTAGGATGCTTGACTGTTTGCACTGATTCCTGTAAGCGTTCCCCCTTATATGAAGAGCTGTTGAAAGTTCAACAACATCCAAGACAGAAGGATGAAAACAACCTGTTTGTGCTTGTTGGAACATGTTAAAGAAATCTGGCATTTGCATCAAATAATAGACCCCAAACACAAAAGCTCATGTTTTTAAAGCATTTTTCTCGTTTAGAGATTTCATGCTTCAGGAGATCAAATCAACACAATCTTTACTAAATGTGAAGTTCGTCCTTCTGTTGTTCTGTCAATATTTGGGTCATTTTTGTAATACGATCTTGGCTCATTGATTGTTTGCTGTTGCACAAAAACACACCTGGTTGAGTTTTATAAAAGTTGTTGGTATAATGGAGCAGGTTAGAGACAGGTAACAGATTCATTGTCTGGGGGAGAACCTAAAGTTATCAGTAACTATAAATACACTTTCCTCAAATATTTGACATTTGTTAACTAAGTTTGTAATCAGTTGTTTTAGTTAATTAATACGAAAGTGTGATTTATTCACTTTTATTTTAGTTAAAGGGATGTTTGAGTTAGGTGGGGTTTTGTGTAAAATTATCATCATTATCTCACCTGTTGTAGATGTTTTTTTTTAAAGATTGGGGAAATGGTTAACTTCTGACTGGATTGATGAGCTCATGGCTAGTCAGAGCTGGTCACAAATCAAGTGGATAGTTGTTGTTTTTAAAATAGATCCAAACTCAAAAACAAAACACAGTTTCACTACCTGGAATTTTGTCAAATATGGTTATTTACATAAAATTGTGTGAATTCTAATGAGCACAAACGACAGCAGCAGCAAGCTGTACCATTTCTGACGCAGCCTGGTGTCATCCCCCACAGGAATAACTGTGGGTTGTAAAATTATAGGCGGGGTGATTAAAAGGCTTTGCATGAACTGCTACGTAATTTTGATAATCACTTTAAGATGGCAAAATCTTTGGAAATGTTTCCATTTAGACAAGTCTTTACTAGCTTGTTAGTACGGTCTGAGCAGAGCCACGCTCAAAAAGAATTTTGTTTTACTATCGATAATTAAATAAAATAAAATAATTTAATAATAAAACCGTGTCATTTCAACAGGCTGTACAGGAAGTGGTACCGCTCGCTGTTGTCACAGCTGTTTGCAAATAAACATAGAGTTCTGTAAAAACATCCATGTGATTCAGAGGAGGTGTAAAGATAAAAATAAGGGCTATCACATGAACCGTAAGGACATTTTTGTGATTAAAGTCATCGGAGGACAACAGCGATCTACTTTAGTGTTTGTTGTTTTCAGATTGTTCGTCAGTCTGATTTCCATCTCATCAAACAAGTTGTTTAAATAGCTTCAGTATCTACAGTTAATGTGAACCACACATTAAAATGGCTGAATTATCACTTATTTCATCAGACTTTTTTTTTTCCATCAACTGAGCTTTTGTAATTAGCAGGAACAAATCGCCACCATATTTTAAATATAACTTATGTTAAGATGTTTTTGAAAACCCACTTCTTATCTTATTAATAATCAGTGTGTGCTGAGTTTGTGGTTGCTTTGAGGCCTTTGCACTTTGATTCAAAGATCACAATATGAATGTAAACTAATCTGCTGCATCATAAATCTTCTCATTTCAGGTATAAAGACATGGCCTTTCGTGGTGCCCTCTTACTCTGTGTCTGCTTCTTTGTCTTTGCAGAAGATGTGCATTGTAAGTTCAAATTTAAACTAAGTTTACAAACGGTGTAAGTCGTAAGCCTTATATGAAACACCATTTATCTTTTTTTTTTTTTTTTACAGCTTTTGTGGACCTGGTCTGTGGGGTCCAAAGTTTTGGAGAACTCGGCCATCAGTCGATGCTCAACTGTATAATGAAACCCAGACCGGGCATAGAAGATGTTCATATTGTTACTGTTGTTTGGAAGAAGATGAATGCTGATAAAACACCAGGAAAAACTGTACTGTTTTTCAAGACAAATACACCATTCAAGCCAGAGTCAAGGTACAACTTTGCCGAACCGTCTTGGAAAGAGGACAACATGAACGTGTCCCTGCTCATCACCAGCACTAAGCTGGAAGACGAGGGAGAGTACATGTGTGAAGTTATTACAGACAGTAGTCCTACTGCAAAGAAAAAAACAAGTCTCAAAGTGACAGGTAAAGTTTACTGATGATTACTTTAAGAGGAGAACATTTCATTGCAAATAAATGTTAACATGGATTAAAGGATTAAATTAAGTGGGGGTTTCCAGCTTGTTATTGTTTTCATTTTCAGTTTCATTATGATGCATCATCAGTTAACAAAACATTAGCAGCCATTCTTTATCTCTGCTTTTCTTTCTTATTTAACTTGTGTTTACTTGCCAAAGATAAAAGCTCTTTCAGATACTTTAATGTTGTCATGTGATTGTTGACTCTGCAAATTTGTTTTTTTTTTTTTTGTTATTCACAGCCAAGTACAATGAACCAGTGGGAAACCTCACCAAGGAGAAAGACGTTCTACATGCAGACAAAGCTCTGGTTTGTAGAGCTCAGGGTGGCTACCCTGCAGGTAAACTCCGCTGGTTTGATGGAAACAAAAACGAGTGGACGAAAAGCGCCGACTTAGAGGTGAAGAAGATGGATGATGGTCTGTTTGAGCTCTCGAGCAAGCTGCCTTTGCTGTCAGGATCCACTTTTTCTGAGTACATCTGTGTCGTGTACAATTCCAGTGGAGGCAAAGAACACGAGCTTGTTTTCCATCCGAACAGCATGGCAGGTAAATTTAACTGATCGTCACCGAACACTTACACTTTAGTTTCAGGTACAACTCCTACTTTAATACACCTTGGTTAAAGATTGCTCAACCCAGGGTCAAATTTTGTGCATGTTTTTCTTGGCAGCGTAGTAGTTTTTGTGGAGGCGTACCTGCTAACAGAAACCATCAGACATGATAGAGTTTGGTCAAACTTTGAAAAAGTGCTGTTGTTTTTGTAAACTGACCAAGTTTCATTAAAAACTGTTCACTGATTCATGAAATATTTTGCTAACAGACAGATAGTAAAGGACAGAGGTTTAAACAAATCCCTTGCAACAACAGTTTGTTTACTGCACCTTACAGACAAACAAACACACACAGGCAAAAACATCACGAGCCCTTTGCTTTTCAGCAATGAACAATAATGGAGACTTGTAAATGGAAAGAATGAATATTCTCCACATGACTACGTTTTGGCCTCACGAATAAAACTGTTGTAATTAAAATTAATAATCAAACAGGCTGCAACATGTTCTTGACATCTTTCAGTCAAACCTTCAAACTGTTGGCACAAAGACAAGACTTGGTGATGGTTCCAGATAAGACCTCAACGGTTCAAGGAAAACCTGATTCAAACAAAACTCAACAACTCAAAACAGCTGTAATCTAAATTCACAAAGATTAGTATCAGCTGTTCAATCATGTTAAAACTGGAGCAATGCTTGTGCAGATGTTGTCTTCTATGTTTTTGTCCCTCATCATGGAGTGAAAAAGAGGAATTTGAAATGCCCCCCCCCCCTCCGTCCATCCATCCGTGTTGTAAGCATGATAACTTGCGTGGCTGTATTTAGTCATGAGAAAGGTTACTTTCAAAAATCAAAACCATTCTCAGATTATTAGGGTGGCCAAAGATGAATCTATGTTGACCAAGGCCACCATCTTAAAAACTACAAGCATTTAAAATCCATCAATGACGGGGGGATATGCCCCTTGTAAGACCCTAAATGAACATCATCACAAGCTTGCAGTTGAACATTTACAGCCTTGTGTTTTATGTCCTTATTTGACGTGTTTGAGTATTAATTCTTCTCTTCATATTGTTTTCTGCAGAGACTGGTCAAGACAAACCGACTGAGTCTTCCATTTCCAAAATCGTTGCTCCAGCTGTTGTCATCGGATCGTTGATTGTGGGGTTGCTGTTGGCGCTGTTGATTTACAGACGGCGATCGAACCGTGAGTCGTTACAGATTTTTTTTGTTTTTTCTGACACTCAGTTTAAGTAGTGCTGTGCTAACATCTGAATACACACAGAAACCCAGAAGATTTAAAGTCCTGGATGTCCAGCAGAGCTCCATGAATCATTATTTAAAATCATATAAAACTTTGGATCACAATGAAAATAAGCTTCATGCTTTATTGTGTTATCCATTTATATTATTACTGTATATTATGTGCAGTGCCATTTATATTATAAATAAAATAAATAAATGAACAATCAGAAATTTAGTTTTTTTCTTAAATATATATAGAAATATCAGTATTACTGCGGTTATTCACAGTAACAATGTTTTCCCTACACTATAACTAATTATATATTTTAGAATACATAGTAAAAAAGTTTCAATAAACTGAAAAGTGTTTTATACTGCACTTAGCAGGGACTTAGAGTTGAAGCAGCTTAATAATAGTGCAATAGTGCTGACGTGGTGAGATTTCATCACCTCCTTCCTGTTGGCAGTAAAATAGTTATGAGAACAGGTTTGACAAATATGATGAATGCTTCAGTGACCATTCAGGACTGGAAAGTACCATAAAATGTCACGGTATGCAGCAACGTGATGACTGGGAAACTTTTTTCTTTAACTTTAATTAGTATACTTAACATAGTTTACATTATGTGTACCTAAAGATGAATGGAACAGTAAATATTTGCAGTGAGCGTATTCTCACTGTCGTGTTCTGTCTTTTTTAAAATCCTTAACAGAGGTTCGGAGGCCGTCTTCCACGCCTTTCCTGGGTACGACCCTCTTGAACAAATCATCACTATCACTCACGCTCTTCTTATCTAACTGAATATAAAGAACTAATATTCACTTAAAGATGGGAACGAGGGCGCTATCTCTTGTCAAACTTTCCAAAAGCTCTTAAGAACTGCCTGCACTGAGACCTGCTGACACATTTGGGAGACATTTGATGACTTATATGGCCTTTATATGCCAGATTTTAAACTAAACTCAGTGGCAACAGGCAGGTTTCTGATCTCATTCCAAAGCCTGAACATTTCAGCCAGATCACATGTTTATCACTGACCACCAACCTCTACTGAGCCAACAGGGTATCAAACCTCCTGTCCATAACAGGAAGTGAGATTGATGGACCACAGTGTTTTGGGTGGAAAAGACTCATTACGCCCATATTGGTTTCAATACTTCCCACTGTGGATCTGTCTGTTCCTGCATGTAAACTGGTTTCATGTGGTGATGGTTTCACTTCCACTCACTCTGCCCACCAACACTTACAGAAGGTCATGATTTCTTTCAGATCCAGGACACCAGTGTCCCACAGACGATATGGATTATGAGGGTCAGTTCACCACGCTTACAGAAATGTAACCAATTCTATGAAACTAATATATATATTTTTACATGTGTTTTTAATTCTTTACTTTTCTGTTTACAGCTCCTTAGAAGTTCCTCTAAGTGGTCTGAGGTAATTATAAAACACTCAGTGGGAGAAACTAATTGAGGAAGAAGGTTTTTTTTTTTTTGAATATCTCAGTTATAAAATTAGGATCTAATCTAACGCAGATCAGACTGGTTCAAGAAAGTACTGTATGGTATTTTGTAGTTTCCAAGTAAGAGTATTTATAACGAGGGGTGTAAGAAAATGTTGATACACTGAAATATCAGAATGTTTCATTTCCTGATACTGTATTAGTGTTCAAAAGCACTGTCTATTTTTATTTAAGGCTTAATGAATATACTGTATAAAGTGAAATACAAATGCAGTTCTCACTGTGCTTCTAACTGCATAAAATAAACTGAATTTAATCAGATTTTATGCATGTAATGATATATCTCAATATATCACAATATATCTCAATGTAGCACAATTTATTGCAATATATCAGCATATATCACAATATTTCACAATATATCACAATATATCAGCATATACCACAATATATTGTGATATATTACAATATATCACAATATATTGGGATATATTGTGATATATCCCAATATATCCCATTATATTGCAACATATCATGATATATATTACAATATATCGATACATTGCATCATGACCCCTGGCTTGTGATATGTATCATATCACCAAATTATCACAGTCCTGTTTATAACCTTTTAACTACAATAAAAATCTTTAAAAAAAAGCTCAGGAGAACAATGAAACTCATTTTTTTCGGACTTTAATGTCAAAATAGTATTTTACATTTTAACTTTATTCTTGACATACCTCAAATTTCAGAACTAAGAAAAAACCTTCCTCAGTTTTTTTCTCCCTGAATGTCTCTAACATGCTGTCAAACAATGTAAACAATCAGTCACGTTTCGTTTTGATCAATTGTCTAAACGTGCTCTCACTCTCTCTGCAGGAGACTCAACCTGACACGTGGAAACAAAGAATTTACCGTCACCCTCTAAAATCAACACTTCCTTGTTCACTAACTCTCAGTATCACTTCTAACTGCGTCCAACTGTGTATCATCAGGGAAAACCTCCATTACTGTGACAATATGAAACTGTACTTTCTCATTTTAATCAAGTGAAAACTGTCAGAATGGAGATAAGGACGACTCGGCTGTGTCGAGTCCAGAGTGTGTCGTTTGAAAAGACCACATGAACAGGAAGAGCAGGACTCAGAGTCGAACCTGAACCTGCAGATTCTTTTAGTGAGTCCAGCCGGTTACTGTAGCTGTTGGCAGCTTCACAGCAGATTTTTTTTTCAAATTCTCTTATTTTTATGTTATGTAAACTTTCAAAGGAAGTAACCAATTCATATTATTTGGAGTTTCAGGAAATAATTTTTGCTTGTGTGTGCTGCAGTGAAACAAGCTCTGAATGATTTTAAATTTTTAGTTTTTTATCTTTTAGTGTCTCTGTTAAAGATCAAATATAGGAAAACTAATATTTACCTTTTCTACAGAATATAAGCTTTAGTGCATCCCTGAACTATCTGGGTGTTGTAACTGTTAGAACACTCTCTTCACAGAAGAGCTATAGCTGTGATTAGATTTTATTATTAATATTATTATTATTGCATCAGTACTAGAAAATAGCTCCACCAGAGTTTGATTGTAAAAACTGATTACACATCAGGTAAAGTTTGACCCTAGGTCACTAAATAATAGATATTTTTGGAAAATGGTTGACTTATTTGTCAGAGAATCTAATATTAAATCTAAACAGGATTACTTATTAAAGCCAATCCCCTGGAGTTATTTCATAAAAGCTCACTGCAGCATACAATTTATATTCTTTTAGTATGTGAATAACAATATATTTTCTTTGATCCTTGATGCTTTTGTGTAGCCGCTGAGAAAATATCACATGATCGCTGCTGCTTTTTGTTAGAAACTAATACAGGGCGTCCAAAAAAACCAAACACTTTTATCTTCCTGGTTGTGCGGTGAGCAAAACTTGATTCAAGCTTTCACAGAAGAATGCCATCAACCCTCTTTCTCGTCAGACATGTGCGCATCTGATAATGCTAGAAAAAATGTTGCAGAGCCTTTAAGATTAAAAACATGAAACAAAACTATTTTTAGTTAAGGAGCGTACCACAAAATAAAATAAAATAAAAAAAGTAATGTCTTACCTGCTGGGTCAAAACTCCATTCCTGAAACCAGTCTGTTCATCACATCATGATTACTTTAATAAGTAACTCAACATGAGAAAAACAACTTGTTTTTTAACTCAAATGTTTTGTTTTTTTTATTTTAAAATGGCGTGAGGCATCTGAATAAATTTGAATACAATGTATTTAAGACGAATTAATGTCCCAGTTTGTCCATTAGGTCAAAATGAACCTTTTTGCCCTCTTTTTGTTTGTTTTTTTGCTCTAATAATGTGAGTTTTGTTGTAATGTTTGCTTTAAAACTTCTGTAAATAATATAAAGTTTTTATACTTGTTTATGTTTTTCTGTTTTGGTATGTCTAACTCGTGTCCAGTGTGTGTGCAGCAGAAAACAGGGTGTTTGACAGAAAAAAAAAAAAGGCTTCTGCAAAAACAGAAAGCAACATTGTTTTTATTTCTCTACTCATTTGATGAATAGAAAATGTGTTTGTGGCACGTGTTTTTGGTTTGTGTGGAACAGATTTAACTGTCGTGTCTTTCCTGCTGATAACCTCACTGGGCCACATTCTCAGAAGCATCCTTTTACTTTCTTTTTTACAGCTTATTTTATCTTTTATCAATATGTAAATACAACTTTCAAATTCTACAGGCATAAACACTTTCTGTTGGTTCTGATTGATTTTTCTTGTTTGATTTAAAAGGTTTTATACTGTATAATACTAAAATGTGTGAAATAAATCATTGAGAAACCATTTTATCTTTTTTCTTTTTACTTAAATATGAAGTTAATTTCTCTTTTAGTGTCTGACAGTTTCTCTTGCTAAATAAATATATATATTTTTTAAACATTTATTTTCCATAAAACTTTAGTGTAAATTATGTTGGGACATAAGACATTAGTATCTTTATTTTTAACAGGTTATAAATGTTTGACCAATTTCTTATGATTTTATGCATAAATTCTAATTAAATTAAAGGATGAACTTTACATCTTAACCTTAAAAGATAAATTGACAAAATCAAGCAAAAGGTGAAAATTTGAATATTAAAAAGGTTAAATCTAAACATTTTCCATTAATTGGCATCTTTAGGATGTATTATCTTTTATTTATGTCTGAAGCCTGAATTTTCCACTAAACCTGAACCAGAATGGCTCAGCATAAGTTAAACCCAATCTTAACCCAAACATGATGTTGTGTTTTATCAGAACCTGGTTAATTCTGCATAAAAAGAACTCCAGGATCAAATCCTTCCTGTCCTGAAATCTAATCTAAAGTTGTTTTCCCAGCTCAGACACAGACTGATTGCAGCTGCAGGGTGGTTAGAAACTGTAATAATGTGATAAAGCTGTCATTATGTGAGCACGAGACACTGGGAAAATCCAAATTACCCCTTAAACCCACGTGAACCTCCATCAACCTCAGATTGTGATAAACAATGCTGATCACAGAAAAAAAAGAAACAAACATGATTATGTCACGCTTATGGGAAATTCCAGAAAGAAACAGGAAGAAAAGTAAAACCAGGAGAAAATCCCATAAGGAATGTCCACCTCCTCTGGATTCTCTTAAAACTGGAAATGAAAGTAAACCGATTTTTAATCCAATAATTGTCAGGCTTCAGTTTTCAGTGAGGGTGCTCAGATGGAGTCTGAAGTTATCGTTGTACTGAAATACAACAAGAGGCTGCATTGGAAATATAATTATAATGTTTTCTAACTCATTTTAATTGATAACTTCCACATAATTTGGACTTTTCTCTGAATTGCTGACCCATCATCAGCTGACCACTGAATCCTGTCTGCTGACAGCCTGAAACTACACATTTCTCCTTTCAGTATCCCACTTCTTTTGAAAAGGTAAATATGTCTCAAGGTTTTTTTTTTTAATTCATTCACCACAAAATGTTAAGTATCAGCAAATACAATGGGGTTTTTGAAAGGAGTGATGTGAAACTTGTCCACGGTCCAACTGCTTATGAAACAAGATTTTTGTCTTTGTTTAATTTTGATTTTTCTGACAGTCAAAGCCAGCATGTGGTCATTATGTGTACCTAATAATTTACTGCACATTTTCAGTCTTTAATCAAGACTTTTTCTTTCTCTATTTTTTTTTTCTGTATGAACTTCAACAGGTTCAGAGTTTCAGGTGTGATTCGTGACAGCCTCCACTAGAGGGTGCTACAACCTAACACCACCCCACCACCAGGATGAAACCAGACATCAGAGGATGTTTGGTTTGATCAGCTGATCAGACATGAAGCGTTTATGAGCAGATATTTTCTGTTTTTTATTTATGTCAACTCCAGTAACAACAGTATCTTAGATTGATAATGAGGAGCAAGTGTGTGAACCGTTGGATGATGAGTGTTAAGATTTAGAAATTTCTTGATCAATCCATCACATCTTTAATGTTTTATATTTATAATGATTATTCTGAAATATACTCATAAATGTTCATTGGATCATATAATTTGATTTGAACTGAATCAAAGTTTAAAACAACAGAAATTCACACAATTTTAATCTGTAGTCGTCTCAAATCGTTCTTTTGACCAATCAAAACCTCTAGATTTTCTAAAGCACATTTACTTACAGAACATAACAGTTACATCACAGAAAAAAATGAAAACTGATTCAAAAAATGCTGTTTGTCTGACTACATATATGTAAATATATATCAGAGGTGATAGAGTACCCAGAAGTTGTACTCAAGACTATTTCAACATATTTTTACACAAGTAAGAGTGAAAACATATTTTTAAGAGGCTACTTGAGTGCTGAGTAACTGGTAACATCTGATTTAATATTTTAAAATGATGTCATCAGACTGACAAAAAATGAAAGTTAGGAGCAAATTCTGGTGTTTTTAAAAACTGAAATGAAGAAAATGAATAAAAATAAACAAAATAAATTCCAGCAAGCAAAACACTTTTATTTTATTTTTTTTATTTTAAAATAGGAGTTTCCTGTTTCTCTAAAAGTGGGTTGAGGTGTTTTCTCAGTTAGAAGTGTTTCCCTTCAGGGGCTCAGGTATATGAGGGGGTGGAGGGGGCACCAGACGGGGTTGCCCTGGGTGCCATTCATGTTTAGACCCACAATAATGTCAACAATACAGATAAATCAATTAACATTTTACATCTTTTGAAATGTTTATTTGTTTTTAATTCTCCATAACAGTCATGTTAAGGCCTGAATAAACGTTTAATACAACACTTAGACTTTTTAAAAACTATTTTTTAATATAACTGGAAAGAATGAATTAAAAGAAAAAAAATGATTAGTCTTTTTTTAACCTTATATTTCTGAATAACGTGTATTTAAAAAAATCTGATTGTTTGGCGAAACAGCATTTTATTTTTTTCATTTTATTTTTCTGTAAGCTTTAGTGTCTGAACGAGTGTTTTCTTTTGTCCTGTTTTACTGTTTAGCTTTTACAAATATTTATCATTTCTTTGCATGAAATCTACTTAAATTTACTTTCTAAAATTAGTGCAAATAACTGAATGCACTTGTTTTTTCAGAGGATGCAGATAATTAGCACACATCAATCTGAACAGGAAGTGCTGTTGCTGCTCTGCTCTACACCACAGTTGAGTTTTAAACACGACACGTAAGAACTGAGTGCAGTTTGTGAGCTCACAGCTTCACGATGAGGCTTCCCTCTTTTACCTTACTGTTGTTTTGTCTTTTCACCTGGTCTGGTAAGAACAGTTACATTTTAATATCTACTGTTTTGTCTCTAATTACCTTTTAGCTTCATTTACTTCAACCAGTGATTCAAAGTTTTTCTGATAATTTGATCTCAGTGTTGCTTCTGCAGTAAAATAAAGTTGTGAAGGACAAACCTTCTAATTAATATTTATTTACCATCAGAGAGTACCATCATTTCTGAAGAGCTCGGTAAGAGTATCACTCTGGACTGTTCTGATGATGGATGTCCACAGAGCACCGAAGGATGCAAGGGGCTGTATTTGTACCATGAACTGAGTAAGAAGGAAGAGGTGCTCTTCGTCAACACTGCCCCAAATCAGCAAATTGCACCACGATCTGGATACATCGGCAGGATTCAGAAACACCAATCAAATTTCCTCTTCACCATCAGCAACCTGACCAGAAACGACTCCGGCCTCTACAAATGTGTCTACAAAAAATTAGACGGCAGCGTCGTCAACTGCAGCGTCTATGCAGTTTTTATAACAGGTTAGTTTTATTGATTTTGTCTTGAAAGATTCTACCTCATTATGAAAACACAGTGATGTAAAGCTGAGTTATGTCTGACAAGCAGCTTTAGTTTTATTGAAGAATGAATGTTTAATCCAACAAACCTGTTAAACCAATTGATTGAAGCAGTGTTTAGAGGCTCATCAGGTAATAAACGCAGCTGACACTGATCAGTCTCAACTCATCTTATTTATTTGTCTCTTTATTTAATGCACGTCCAGATTTCTGTATGAGCCCTAAAAGTTCTGTAAAAATAACCTTTTTCTTCTCTATATTCAGGTACAAATGAACACAATTATACTTTAGATGGCAGTTCATCTTTTGCTTCAACAAATGCAAATATTGTTCTCACTTTTAATGTTTTCTCTGGTTTTATGAAAGGTTCTGAATCATTTTCTAATTTCTGAGTAAAAAATAATCTATGAAACAACTCACGTAACTTCTGGAGCGATGTTGTATTTGATCCTAACTTGTGTTTTATCGCTCACAGAAATGATATCCTGTTCCAGCCCAGCTCCCCCCACTGAAACAATCCCACCCATGATGTTATATATGATATTCTCCTGCATCATCTGCTTGCTGATAATATGGATTTTCTTCTTACTGATCATCCCGAGGGTGAGTTCTACGTTTCACTTTGTGTTACGTGTCTCAGGCTCTGCATGTCTCATACAGTAGCACAGATCACTTGCAGATAACACGACCGTGCCACGATACCAGATCGCTTCTCTTAAACCACGTAACATCTGTAAACACCCCCCGACTCGTGCTGATAAGATCTGAACCATTCAGTGTCCTATTTAAATGGTGCTGTGTGCTGCAGACGTTCAACTGCTTGCGTTTTTTCTGCTGTTGTGTTTTTTGAGTTTGTGGTTATTATTAAATCAAAGAAAGAACCAGGAGGCTGGGGATGACACTGAATGAGCTAAAGGGGTTGTTTTGTGCAGGTGGCAGTAATTGTCCCTGGTAAAGCTGCACAGAAACTGGGCCAGACAAAAGGCGGTAAAGAAAAAACAAGATGTACGATTCGGATTCGAAACGTTTTAGTCATTTAGGACAAACCAAGACTTGCTGTGGGGAGGGTTGTCACTGGCAGAAACTGGGAAAAATTGGTTTCAAACAATTAAATAAAAGTTATACCAAAGAGGGTGAATTGTTTTGCAACTGTACTGAAATCAACTCTAACGCTACTTCTTTAAAGAAAAATGACTGATATGTTACTGCCAACAGGTGAAACAATGGTGCAGTAGAAGAAGAAGTACCAGACAAATGTCCAAAGAGTGTGTTTATGAAGACATGAGAAAGAACATGACCCCATCTGCACCGGCTCTGGAGCAAAGTCCTCACATGTTTTAGCTCGGAAACTCGTTATCATTGAACTAGGGAACATTTCCTCCTCAGGTCTTTTATTTGTGTAATATTTAACTTTGGTTGTTATTTGAGACAAGACAGAATCCAGTGAATGTAAAGCCAGGAATAAGTTATCAGAAGAACATGTTTATAGAATCTAGATTGCTACTAACAGTTAATATTTCATTTTATTAAATGATAAATCTGTCCTTGTTTGATTCTCTTATCTAATCGAGCAAACCTGAACAAATATACTTCATGTATTTTGTTAATCACAGCCACAACTCCTGCAGACACACAAAAGCAGTGGTTTTCAATTCCGGCCCTCGTGACCCACCACCCTACGTGTTTCAGTTGTTTCCCTGCTTTGGCACACCTGATTTAAATGAACGAGTGATTAGCAGACTTTTGCAGTACTTAAAGACTTGCGGAAGAGCAGGAAACCACTAAAACATGCAGGGTAGTGGGTCACGAGGGCCGGAATTGAAAACCACTGCACTTGAGTCTACAGCATTTGTTTCTTTATTTCTTTAGTTTTTCTTACTTGTTATGTTTTTGTAATAAAATGCCACAAAAGACAATTGATTGTTTAATTTTTGTGTCCATTATTTTTGGAAAATTCACCATATTCCAAAAACAGACCATTAAACTCATATCAGTGGCTCAAATGGATGGACTGGAGAGAGAACCACTCTCCTGCGTGTTTTAGACACACCTGACCGACATGAATGAGTGATTGACAGGTTGAATTATTTCAATCAGGTGTGCTGAAGCAGGGAAATGGTTAAAACATGCAGTTGAAGACTTCTAAGCCGAGCATAGACTAGAGGTCCCACAGTAGAGCTGAGACACTGTGGGACTCCTGGATCCAGACTGACAAACAGGTGATGTCTAACAAACCAAACATTGTCAACAAGCTACAGGAGAAGGCAGTGAAGACGACTGTAAGGACTGAAAGAGGAAACAGAGACAGTGTGGAGAGTCAAGTTCAGAGGGGTGTCAGTGGTTACTAGAGCACCCTGTGACCCCAAACTGGAGAAGTGGTTCCAATAGATCCCAGGAAGAACTGAGGTCTCTGTCCAGATGAGTGCAGTCCTGAGAACGGCTAAGATCCTGCACAGAACCTTCAAACTCCCAGGCCTCTGCTCTAGAAGCACATGACCGGTTGAACGGTGAGATATTTGATTTACTTTTGTTTTCATGCAACAAATTAATTTGCTATGATTTATGAAGAGGGAAAAAAAACAACTCTGGTGATGCATAAAAAGCTTTGCAGAAAAAGAGTTCTGAATCTGTGGTATTCACAGTTTCACGCTGGGTTTTTAGTCTCCAAGCATTCAGCTGAAAGAAGTGCACGGAGAAAAAACCACATTGTCACGTCGCTGTTTTTGACTGAGAGTGTAAGGTTGTGCAACAGATGACCCAAGGTGCAGGCAAAAAATTTAGAGTGTAAAACAAACAAAAAAAGATTTTCTTTAACAAAGGAAGGCTGATGAGGCAGCTCACAGAAACCTCTCTGGAGGAACACAGAGAAAATACACACAGACCAGGACAGACAGTCAAAAGCAACATTTGGACAAACTAAAATGCAGTTTGTGATATGAGACACAATTTAGAAGCAAAGCTGTGCAAACAAAACAATTTGGTTTTTCATGATGTTCAACTGAGCTTTACATGGCTGACTGTAAAGTTAGTGCATGTGACGAGGCTCCGTTCATGCCACACTGCGTAAAACGGAATACTTTTTACAGCATTGGACACGGTCAAAACTTGCTGAGACTTTATTTATTTATTTATTAGGCTCCTGATCTTCACAGAATTCATAAAATACCTTAACTAATTAAAAAATTATTTATGAATAAAACATACATTTTCCACATTTTGCATGTTTGAAACCCAAATAAGTCCACAGTGGTTGTCTGCATTATAATTGTACTGGGTTTCCTGATTTAGTAATTACTGTTTACTGTATGAATAGGCTGTAGTGACTAACTGTTTGTAAGTGTCTTCACTGTTAGTCCATGAAGCACATTAAGGAAGAAAAAAAATCAACAGGAAGGTTGGTTAACTGTTGTAAAAGCCAGATATCTAGATGACAGATAACTCATCTGAGCCTGTTTTCTGGCAGCTTCTTGCTCCAGTTTCTAACCACCACTTTAGATAATTTTCCAGTGTCTCTTCTTCAGCAGCATCAAATATGAAAGTTACTGACTGATCCTACAACTGAGCTGTGCTCAAATATACTTTGTCATGCTGTCTCTGCTGCCAAATGTCTTAAAACGTCAACATTCCTGAGTGATTATCTGTCATGTAAATATCATTTGTATTAACCGACAAGCAAACAAACAACCTGTTTTCATTTTGGTCTTTTCACTAGAATAAAAATAAGCCCAGCCGGACAAATGCAGAACATGCTGGGACCGTCTGTCAGTTTAGTTCTTTGAGGAGCTTCAAAACCTTTGAGTCATTTCATGAACGTATGGATGAAGATAAAAACATTTATAATCAAGCTTTCAAAAACGCAACTCTGCTTAAACAAAAATTTTATCAGGATGCAGAAAAGTGTCAAAACCACAATACACACACACACACGTTTCTCTATCCTTGTAGGGACTTTCCATTGACTTCTATTCATACTGGTAATTTCTGTAGCCTAACCCTGACCCCTTACTCTAAAGTTCACCAC
>JARVJO010000111.1:18072793-18083696 GCA_031762555.1 Cynodonichthys magdalenae | reverse complement strand
TTCTAAACCTAACCCCCCCCCCCCCCCCCCCCCCACCCAAAATCAGCCTTACATTTTTTTTACAGGGGACTTAATGAGTCATTGTTGAGACTGGTGCTTTTTTTTTTTTTTAAATAAATATACAAACAAATGAACCATTCTCCTTTTCAACCAGAAGAGAGCAGCATTTAACAATAACTTTGCACTAAGCCAATAAACTTTGCTGTATTCGGTCATAAGATGTGTTCATCACTGGATCACAAGTTTACTTGTCTTTGCCTGAAACTGAAGGAGAATGAGTTGTGATAATGTATGTGGGTGAATACATTTGGCTGTACCATTAGCAAAATATTTCATGAACCACTGAAAACCCTCAGAAAGCGATCACTGGATGATCTACAGCTGCTTCACTTTTAGATCCCAGTCAGAGATTCAGCTAAAGCAACCTTGGCAACATGATTCCTCAACTTTTGATACTGAGCTAAAAATTGGTGTCGTAGTTGATGAGTTACAACAAGTGTTAACAGCTCATGTAAGGTAATTGCATGCATTTACACCGCATGTTATTTCTAAGATTTGACTAAAACAAATACAAGCTCAGTCTTTTCTCAGCTTCAGATGAGTGACAAGAAAGGCAGCAGGTGATTCTTTCCTTGAATGGTAAATGGACTGAACTTATATAGCTTTATCAAGCCCCATGGGGACCCCAAAACACTTTACACCACAGACATTAACACGTTCACACACACATCCACACACTGATGGTGGTAAGCTACATTGTAGCCACAGCTGCCCTGGGGCACACTGACAAAAATGTTAAGTTAGGCGATACATATGAGGAATATTTGACTGAAAGGAATAATTTGATGTAAAAAATTAGATGGATTTAAGGTTTCAGGTCATTTCATTTGCCACAAAATTTATTTTAGTGCACTTGTTCTTCTGAGTGCTAAGACTGTAGCTGTACTCTATATTCCTTTCACACTGCTGTGTCCAATAGCAATCCGTGTGTAAAAGCGTGTCAGCTCAGCTCTCCACCCCCACCACAACGTATGAGCTCACATTATTTTCCCCTCATGATAACACAACTGTCCGCTTCTCACTAAAGTGCAAATCATCGAGTCCAGCTGATTTCAAGGAGGCAAACATCCACAAGAAGTCACAAGAACCAGTGCTGGAAAACTGAGACCGCATCACCAAGACCACAGGAGACCAGATCCAGGTGTCCCTCCAGGACCAGCTTGCTGCTTTTACTGACTTGAAGAGAAGTGGATCAGTGGAGCATGAAGAAGACCACAAATACTGGTACTTTTTATCTATTTATTCAAAAAATTGGCATTTACTCAGTGATATTTTTTTTCACTGAAGCCTAAATCAGTCCATAATGAATTATTATTCTAAGACATAATTGCATAAACAACATATAAAAGCTGCTGGCTGTGTGTTCTGTGTAACCTTGTTTCTCTCTTTGTGACTCTCCAACTTGTCAAACTCACTTAGGCTTCAGCACCTTGTTAGTTTTGGGTCAGTTTCTTTTGGAGATGACTGTACAGCCCCTCAGTGGGATGACCTCGGGGTCTCTTGGCTGTTTCAGTCTTCTGTGCATCATCATCATCATCTTGGGCTGACCTTCTGTGGATGTACTGACTCCTTCAGGCTGCGCTCTCTGCTTGCAGTCAGTAATGTGTGTGTGTGTGTGTGTGTTCTCTTACTTTGGCCCCATCTGCAGGTTGACATTCTCTCAGCATTTGGGAACACATGACGGACTCTGGGGAAACAACAATAATAAAATGCTTCATGCTCAGCGGAGGGAAATGTGGCACAAGCTGCTGCAGCTGCTGAAGCTTGTGTTGCAGCTGAGGAACATAAAACGCAGACTCTGTGAATTTCAGTTTTTTTCTGTTCTGTTCTAGAATTTTGACTTCCTTTTTTAAATCTGTGTTGAAATGAGTAATGTTGAGCAGATTACTCCTAAAAAAATGACCAGAATATAAAAATGTTTGTTTTAGACCCTGATGATAGGAGTCTGGTAGATGTCAAAAGTAACTGCCTCTTTAAAGGAGCAGTTCAGATGTTTTGTTGTGAGGTTCTGTGTAAAAGTTTTAAACCATTAGTAACTTATTTTTCCCAGCTAGTTCTTTGAATGGTCTCAGTTTTTGAGAATCTGTTCAGAGCAAACGAGTAATGGAGAGCAGTGGTTCTTATAGCATGGAGTTAGCCCTCTGTGGGTCCTGAAACATCAAGGTGGGGTCTTTATCAGAATTAGTAACATTTAAAAAAGTCTAACAACAATTTCTTTTGTCTTGTTCCAAAAGAGTGAAGTTAGTGTATTTAAAACTGGATGAAATTAGCATGAATTATATTGTTAAAATGTCTTTGCTCATTTGACCTGATAAAGTTTATCACCCAAACATAGGTCTCTGCTGCTGTTTTGAAGGTCGAAAGCTGAAAAGTTTGGGAACCACTGATCCAGAAAATACAGAGAAATCTGTATTTCTGTATCCGTAACTCTGTTGGAACCTGGTCAGAACCTGGTAAACATCAGGAATGGTCCAGTCAAGCTAAAACTTCAGTCCAACTGAGAATTTCTAGTTTGATTTAAAGATTATTGAACACCAGCAGCATTTATCCAACCAGAAGGAGCTGCAGCAGTCTGATCATGACGAATGGATAAAATACTTTCATTGTGATTAAACATAATTGGACTAAAGGTGGATTTGAGTGCTAATACACAAAACTCCCTCTTTCCTAGAAAAGCCATAATCCTAACAGCCACAGCATCAGTCACATCATCCATCTATCCTCCCACTAAGAACCACACCAGTAGGTCCTCAGAGAACAAGCAGATGAGAGGAGTCAATACTGCTCTTTATTTCTCCTTAACAATGACTCCTCAGTGATGGCTGAGTGGGACTCCCGTTTGTCTGAGTCACACGTTGGCCTGAGCTGCCACTGCATTCACTACAAGCCCCTTTGATAATTTCACTGTCTCTGGAGAGTGAGGTGTTCATTGTCTACTTCTCTCCCTTCACAGCTTCGCTCTCTCTGAATATTCTAATCCATTCCACACTGACAGCTGTGCCCGAGTATCAGACCACCTTTATCAGTCTTAAGAGCTGAGAACAAAAGCTGCTTCATGGCTTAGACCCAAACTTTTCAGCCAAAGTTTCCCCCTGTCAACTTTTTCCCTCCTGACCTGAAACCTCAGAAAGCTAATAGTCTAATGATTTCCCTGCGTTACCAGAAGAAATGACTCGTGGTTTTTGTTCTAATTCTTAAGGTTTTATCTCTTGGTTATCTTTCTTGAGAGCTGTAATTCTGATCTGAAGGAGTGTAGCTGCAGGCTCTGAAACGCTGAGCCATACCTCCATGATGTGTGCGCTCTCACAAAGGAGACCTCTCTCCTGCTGATGAATAGTCTCGTATCCCCCCACAGAATGAGCATGACATCATCTGCTGCTGTGCTCGAGCTCGGTTAAATATAGAGACAGTCGACGATGACGTTTCAGCTTAGCAACCCCCCCCTCCCTCCTGTGAACAACATAAGAGCCAACACGGGTCATGTCACTGATGAGCAGGCAGTCTGCTGTTAATAATTGAACTGCGTGTTCATTAAAGAAACACCTGATGTTACAAGCAGATGCCATCAGGAACACATGGGCTGATTGTAATGAGGCCATCACCGCGACTCATTACTAACAACCTGACTTTGATTTGCTTCTGTTTTACTCAGTTCAGATACAAATCTTACCTTTTGAGCTAAACATGACTGAGGACTTAGTGTTTAAAATTGATATGCATTATTGAGACAAAATAAAATGTGATGAAATGTAACTAAAATACGAAATAGGGGTCTCTTTAAAAGGTTTAACACCTAATATCTCACATTCTGTAATTTACTTCAATTACAAGAGTTTAACTGTAACCAGATTGACAGTTAGGCCTAGCTGCTTTAGCCTCATTTGCACTTTCATAAATACTTAAAAAATCTATATAAACAACTGAATAATAAAGATCATAAAACAGTGTTCACGGAATTTGTGTAAAGAGACAGTAATCCACTTTTTGTTAGCAGTGGGCCACATAGAGCTGCACATTTATCCAAATGTAATAAAACCAACATTTTAAAAAATGTTTCAATGTTTATGTGTAAATTTGTTTATTAATTTAAAATATTTCATGCTCTAAATGCACTCTTAAAGAAGCTCTTAGATACTATGAGCTGCTTTGAGTGCTTTTTTTTAAAGCAAAAAATAAAATAAAACTGGGGGGGCGTGTCCTCAGTGGTGCAGACGACTGTACGTTGTTCATAGAGTTATTTCAATCATGTATATTCATTTCCATAACTTTTCAACAAAACCCCACTTTTAAAAATCTGAACCATTACTTTAAATACACAATTGATGGTTGGTATCTCCAGCATGTCATAAAGTACTCTTTAGACATCGTTTTGTTAGCAACATATAAATAATCAACCTCATAAAAAGAGGTTTTGTGGCTTTTGTGAGTCTATAAAAAAACAACACAGGCAGAGTTACTAACTACTGCTGTTTGTCCAGTTCTCTTAAAAATTTCTTTGTAAATTCATTTTCTGTTTGAAACTTGGTGGATTGTTGAGACGGGCGAAAGAAGAGACCCAATAAATTTTGGAGCGGATCAAGATCAGTTTTCCTAAAATTGCAGCCTTGGTCTTAGTGGTGCATGCTATTTCTGACTGCTTGTTAAGTTGTTTGCCAGGTCAGTTAGGAGAGATTTTGCCACTGATGTGAGATGGAACAGTTTATTGACCGTACGGTTAAAGAGTGGAAGCTGATGCTGAGATACTACAAGTATTTTACACAACCAGGTACCAGGGCCTTCAGGGTCCAGAAGTCATGATCAGATGTTTTCTCTCACATGAGTTTAAAGGTAATTAAAAATGACTTTAGGAGTGTTTGTAGTTGTTTGTCTTGTATTTCATACAGATAAAAAAATGGGTGAACGTTTGACTAAAGAATCCAGCATGAACCACCAAAACTTTATTTGTCAGTTTAATAATAAATCCTAAACGGTTCTGACTTCTACAGCGTATCATCAGTACAGAGTGGCCACACTGACCCATCTACTTCCTCTTTGTTTGCATTTTGCTAAAGACTTTCTCTTTGCCAAACTCCACATGAACACACATCACCACAGAGCTCATGTGTCAGGAGCTCGTTTTGTGTGTAGATCTGTGTATTTGTGTTGGTTGTGTGTTCACAGTCTGGGTCCAAGTTGTGGATTTAGACATCAGGAGCTTGGCATGCTGATTACAGAGGTCTGAAGCCACGCTGAACCGCAGGAACTCTTGGTTCTTTCCCTTACCGGCACCGTCACTTCATTAGTTCAGGCTAATTCTCAGAGAAGGAGGTGAAAGCAGCGAGCCTCGAGATTCTGTGTCTTATGATAATCAGCTAGCTTTATTCCTCTCATCCACAGTGAAATGAAGCACACTTCCACTCACCTACGTAAGCTCAGTTAAGCTGGTTTTTAAATTAAGCAAATTATCCAGAATTACAGGCCCTTCTTGTTTCTAGTTTTTCCTACAGTCACGAGCGAGAGATAAATAAGGCCAAGACTTTCACTCTGATCTCTGCGCTTCGAGCAGCGTCCACAGCAACTTCTGATTTCCTCCGAAAGATCTAAAACTTTGAGGATATCCTATTTTACAGAGACTGCTGCCAATCCCCTCACATCTAATGGTTACCTTCTGCTGCAGAGAAAATAGCCAGCAGTGTTACCACAGACATGCAGGGAGAGACAGACACCCAGACTGCACTACTTGCACTTTTACAGCCACTGACAGCCCAAATGAACTGAGAATGGGATTTAAACTGCCGAACAAATGGAAGCAAGGAGTCTATGAGTTATTGCTGCAATGAATGGGGGGTTCTGTAAACCAGATTTGAATGGTGAGTTGTTTTTGTGTGTATGTGTGTGTGTTTTATTGTCAGAAGGGTCATGTGTTGCTGATTATGGTTGAATACATCTCAACACTTTGTACCAGTTGCTGACTCAAGATCAGTGATGACATGTGGGTCACGTGGTTTAAACTCAGTTTTTATAAATGATTTTTTTGTTGTTCACAAGAAACTATAGTGTTTCTGTGTAAATTTATATCTTGTGTTGTGATTTGTTGTCTGAAATGTCTTGAAGTTACTTATCCATTATCTTAACCTGCGTCCTTTCTGGGTCACGGGGGTCACCGGTGCTCATGTCCAGCAGTTACTGTATGAGAAGAGGGAACACCCTGGACAGGTTGCTGGTCCATCACAGGGCCACGTAAAAATGGAACTCCTTTACTGTAAAGGTGAATTCTCTCCAGAGGGAGTGGTTGAAGCGCTACTTGTTTGTACAAATGTATCTCTTCGAGGTTAGCGCTGAGTGTGTGGCCCAGTTCTAAATTTGGCTGCTGTGGATGAGTGATGTGAGGAGTTGTGTCTCTGCTGTACACGCCCCAGGTTGCATGTGTTAGAGGCGGCAGGGGACTCGTGTGAGGAGGCAGCTCCTTTCTCTGTGTGTGTGTGTGTGTGGGGGTGAGTTGAAGCAGAGGGAAGATGGGAGCTGCGCGTCTCTCTGATGAGGTCATCAGCCTGTGGCTCGCAGCACCACATCACACTGCTTGGCTCTCCACCATCTCTTACATTCAGACGGGATGCTTGAAGATCTGCTGTTGTGTTTGGATGAAAGACTTGGAGGAGCTATGTGTGTGTGTGTGTTTAGTTTAACATGTCATTGTGTGTGATTTTTTTAAAGATGTGTTTGCACTTTGTGCGCCTGTGTTTTGTTAGGTGCTTGTCTGCACATTTCAAGCCAAATTCACACTTGGTTGTGAAATAGTTACAGTGTAGCTGCAGGTCATAAAAAATCTAACAATAATGTATAATTAGGCATGTTTTCAAAAATGTAACTACAAGCTACAGCCAATGACTAAATAAACAGTTTGATTCTAGCATTTGATCATCAGTTTGTAGGGTTTGAAAAAAAACAAAAAACTATATTTAGACAAGATAATCAGGTGTGATTCTTCTTATCTGACTGAATATAATTCTTCCTTTGAGGATTAATACAGGGGCAGATATAAGATTTTTTTCTTCAGCAGCTATCTTTTATTTTATTTGTATTGTTTTGTTGTATGTAATGTGTGTTTTTTTAATGAAATGAATACATTTTTCTAAAAAAAAATAGGAATTTAAAAATGAAACTTTTTTTAAGTTAAAGTTTTTAGACTCAGAAAAGTTTGACCTCTGTGGCAGTGAGGTTCATTAAATGGAATTTTCAGGCATTTTGAAGTGGTGGAAAAATGTAGTAAGTTTATATTACAGGTTGTCAGGGCTGGCCTTAGCCAATCTGGTGCCCTGGGCACGGTTTCAGGTGGCGTCCCCTGTGAAATTTTCTAAATCTCACTACCAATTTACTTACATTCACATTAAATAGTTATGTCTTTTATTATATTTTATCTTAAGAAACCGGGTTGTCCAACTAAGAGTTAATTCATTCATTAATTAATTTGAAACAGAATACCAGAAGTCTATCCCCTACCTGCCAACATTCGCTGAACACCTGTTCATGTTAACAAGCAGATGTGGAGTGAAGCAGTTCTAAGGGGGTCCAGACATTTCGCCGCTGGAAGATTTTGCCAAAGATCAAAACTCTGCATAGTCCAGCCATTTGAAGAGCATTTTACCAAATTCTTGCGATTAATAAAACAAGATAAAATAAGTGTTTTATGAAGGTAGAACACTGAAAACCAGATTTTAACCTGGACTTTATCTGAAATCATAACTGAAACTTCCGTTATCCTGATTATGTTTTCGATTTCCACATCTTGACTGCATCATATGATACTTTTATCACAAAACATCCTCTGCATCATGTAACATCTCATGTACTAACAAAGCAGCTGAGAAACCTCCTGTGGTTTTTATGTTTTATCTTCATCCCACCGTTCCTTCTTCATCATTGTGCGCCACTGACCTGCTGGCATCCCTTCAGAACTGGCCGTTACGCTGGTGAGCTTTTTGGCCCAACCATTATAAAACTAAATTTAGCTCGTCTGAGTCACGTGCCTGGCCACAGGTCACGCTCTGAAATGACAGCTTACATTAATGTGCACCCCAAGGCTCAGCATCCACTCTTAGTCAGTGTGTGATACAATTATTATTTTTTTCCCCTATTTTTTTTTCTTTTGGCTCGGCACGGGGGTTAAGTTTGTCTCACATGAGTGAACAAGTGCACGTGTTTGTTTGTGTTTAATGACCATCTGCCTCGTTGGATGCTAACATGGGATCCACGTTTGTTTGGTATCTGTGTAAGTCACTGATGATACAAGGCTGAGTGTGTGTGTGTTCGTAGGATGTACTGTGATGTGGGAAACTGTGTGTTCATATGTTTATAGGGTTATGTATGTATGTGGGGGGAGGGGTGTTGTTGGAGGGTCTGCTTGTATCTTGCCTTCAGGTTTGAGGAGAATAAAGAAGAGAAGTAAAGAGAAGTTAGACTCAAGGATGACCTAATAGTGTGTATTCTCCGTTAGACTGTTTTTACAGGTTTAAATGACCCATTTCTCTACCACAGTTACAACTTTCACAAATAAAATTATTATTATTATTATTATTATTATTATTATTATTATTATTATTATTATATTTTTAAGTGTGGTTCAGTTGAAAGATTGTAAACATTAATATCTTCCCTGTAGTCTCATTTAAGAGAAATACTAGGGTCCAAAATCTATTTCTGCCATTTTCAAACAACTCAAAACTTTCTGCATAAAGACTAATTATATTATTTAGGTTTGCACTGCTGCTGATTTTGCATTACAAAGTTATTGCAGCAGAAATATGTAGTTATTTTTACAGAAAATGTTCCCAATATATATTTAACCGTGTATTTCAAAATTGACAGCAGTATAAAGGTTCATAAACCAGTCCTTTATTAACTGGTATGCTCTGACCAGCTGTTAGTTCTTCAATCTTTTTTTTTATTTTATTTTATTTTTACAAACTGTGGTCATTCAAAGGCTATCTAGAGCAGGTAAGATAATGTTTCCATGAAACTTCACTTTAAAAGATATGAACTATTCCTTTTAATAACACTTTTTTATATCAGTGTTATTTTGGATTAAGATTTAAAAGAGTTCAGAAGAAAATCTCATTGTAGTAACAACTGATTTAGCAGCTTTATACATAGATGCAAATGTGTGTTTATTTTTCTGGCCAGCTTTAAACGTCTGACAAATGATCACGAGGCAGAAAGAGCCGGTGGCCTAAAAGAGAAGCATCTATTTTTAAAAGCACGCTACTCGCAGTATAAACATCCTGATTCCCAGTGGGCTCAGCATCAAAACACTTGCGCTGTAGTCAGGGTCAATAAGTCACATCTACCAGAGTTTCTAGCATCATAAAATTCGCAGTTTCGTTTTTTACACAGTGAGGTTGTATTTGTGACTAAATGAGTTTTCAAAGCAATCAAATTTGCTAATATTTGTGTTCATCCTACCTTTTTGTGCTTTTTATTTTGTTATGAAATCAGCTGCTGCAGTACATTTAAATGAGGGTCGTGGTAGTGAAGAAATTTATGGGTTGTCTTAATTACTGATTTTAAATACAAAACACATTCTGTAGGTTTTTCTTAGGTGAATATTGATATATTTTTATAAGCTATTGTGTTATTGTTTTCATGACTGAAATGGTTTTATGTACAGGCTGGTAGTCTGTACAGGTTTAATTTAGATACATGCCTGGAGTCACTTATGACACATCATTAAAAGCTGGTTATATACAGTAATGCTAGTAAACTGTTCTGAGAACTCTTATCCCAGGTAAGAAAGAGGCGTGGTCAGATTCTGAAGAAAATGTGATGTTTTCTGGTACTCGAGGCTGACTTGCTGAAGGCAATGCGAGGGATGCATTAAAAAACCTGCAACTCAGTCCAACGTTGTGCGGTGTTCTTTCCTCACATTTTAAGCAGTAAAACATTGATGTGTTTCATATCTGGTTCTGACACGAAATTCAGTTAATTCTTTTCAGCAGCTCATCGGTGAGCAAGGATCCTCCATAAAACAATCCTTCCAGCGAGTTCACTCACTGCAGTGACCCTTGCAGAAGGGGAGCAGCCGAAAGAAAAACAACAACAACCCAACTGTAAACGGTACTCTGGAGAAACGAGGCTCAGAACGTTTGTTTGGTTTACTCATAGTTTTGGAAATCTGGTTGTGAGGATGAGTGCTCTTTGTAGGAAAGAGGAAGAGGAAGTGTGTGTGTTGTTTTTGTTGAGCAACAGCCTGACACAAAAAGCAAGATGTGTGTGTGTCTGTGTGTGTGTCTGTACATTGTCTTTTTGACTTTCTTGTCAAGACGGCGGGTCACTAAGTGGCCCTTGACCTTGTTGAGCAGAAGGTTAGAAGTGAAGCTTAAAGTGTGTGTGTGTGTGTGTGACTTGAACATTTAATAAGAACATCTGATTATTACACAGTTGTGCAAAAACCTTCTTGATGGATGAGAGCCCTAGACTTGAAGTCCTTACAGAAGGTTTGTGTCAAATCTCTTCGACCCTTTTAATTAATCCTGTGGTGTCCAGTCTGTTGACTTTGTGTTCTTCCTGTTTGTACAGTTAACACAGAGATGATGACATGACACAAAGTGTGTGATAGAACTGAGCAGGATTCTCTGATGGACTGTTTACTCGTTTGGCTGACAGGGCTCTCAGAGACACTTGAGCAACAACACAGCAGTGATAAAAAGGAAGGAAGGCTTAAGTATAGAGAGAATAAAAAAATGGCACTGAAAAATTAAAAAAAAGCAGAATACATTAACTTCAAAAAGAAAGCAGAGCTCCATATGACCCGCACATGGCTCTGGACGTCTGTTCTGCTCACTTGTTATCCTGACAGACTGAAGACATT
>JARVJO010000111.1:18044307-18072693 GCA_031762555.1 Cynodonichthys magdalenae | reverse complement strand
CAAATTGGAATCTGACATTCATGTGAATTAATATTCCTTTTTGTTTCTTTGTTCTGAACGTTTCCTAGTTATAAAATCATTATCTTTTGTATTTCATTCCATGTGCTATATTTTTGACAACATTCTACGAGTCTATAAGGCAATTGGACAAATGCACAAATAGGAAAAGGTTTAGAGGGATATGATCCAAATGCAGGCAAATAGGGTTAGCTTAGATGGGTATTTTGGTCAGCATGGACCAGTTTGGGCCAAAGTGCAGTAGATTCTATGAATCTAATTCTCTCCGGTGTCCTGGCCAATATTTATCCCACAACCAACATCGCTGGAGCGGATTATCTAGTCAATTAACTGATTGCTTCTGGGACCTCACTGTGCATGAATTTGCAGCCACATTTTCTACATTACATCAGTGAATGTACTTTGGGTGTTTCATTGGTTGTAAAGTGCATTCAAATGTAACCTGTTGAAATGCTCTTACTGAAAAAAGAATCAGGTTTTTGCTCTTCCATTGTTGGACTAGAAGCATTTCGCAGGAAGCCACCCTGTGTGTGTTTGCTTTGTTTGTGGTGGGAGTCAGAGACCTCCTAACTTGGTGTGTTTTCATAAAGGATACCCAAACTTTACTAAAATCCTCCTCTATCGTTCACTGAATGGACGGATGCAGCTACGGTGAGCTTGGAAGATCCCAGAGTGTTCCTGAATATATTACAGAAAGTGAACCTCATGTGACGCTCTGTCAAAGGCGACTTCACTGAGTGACAAAGCCTAATTGCTCAGGGGGCAAAGCGGCGCTGTGATTGGCAGGACTGAATCCACTGTTGACCAACATCATCACAGCTACAGCCCACTGACAAAACAGACCGAGGGAAGTTTTCATCTTGTCATCACATATTTAGCCGGAGGGGTGGCGAGGGGTCCAGCTGTCAGATTAGTTCTGACTGGCACACATGGTTTATTTTAAGTTACGGGGGATGGAGAGTAAAGCTCTGGCTTCTTCCAACAGACATCTTTAAAAGCAGCAGGGTTGAACAGATTCTCATGCATCTGCTGTATTAAAAAAACACTTCCTCTCTAATGCTTCCTTTTCTTGCACTGAAAAATGATTACTTAAGGTTCATAAAATTTTAGCATCAAATGAATCTTTATTCTGACTATTAATATAAAATCTGATGTCAGTGTTTGTTCTCCCCTTTTTGCAGACATTTTTATTTCCACTGGATGGCACTGTTGCAGTCTCAGCTACTTCTTTTTGTGCAGCCACATATCCATACATTACATGCAATTTTCCACATGGATGATTTATTTTCTGCAGACAGACAGATATTTTTGTTTATGGAATGTGGAGGAATGCAGTGGTCTGACCCCAGATGGGGGGTGAGCAGAGAGAAAACACAGAATTCAGCTCCTGCTCTGCTCTTTTGAGGAAGCCTTGGTTTAGGTTTTTCCTGGTTTTCAACCTGTTCTGTTTGGACCTGTTGTCCTGGTGATGACAGCCACAGTCTTAATCCCACCCACCTCCTCAGTGCTTCAGACTTTGCATTTGGAAAAGAATCGAGGCTTGTGGAACATAAATGTTTTATTTGTTCTTTTTTGTAGCTGCTCAACCATCTTGACAGAAAATCCTCTGTCTGTTTCCTCGGCTGTTCAGGATTACTTTTAATACATTCAGTACGGCGTGTCATCAGACATGGCTGTCTCATGTGTTCAGCACATTGACTCGTAACTGCTTATTGATGATGCCTGGCTTTTAAAAACAACAAAGGAGGAAACGGAAGACGAGTAGTTGTTGCTTGAAGTCTTGCCAATTAAACAGGAAGAACCCCACAGTCATGTCTGTTGGTATGACAGTAATTGCAGCACTTATGCGGTCTGTGAAGCATCAGTTTGTTTCTGAAAGTAACGATTTAATTAGTTTGGGTCAGATTTGAACAAAAGAACAATAAGCTTTTGGGGGAAAAATAAGTTTATGCTCCTCTGTTGGAGGAAAGGAATCAATTTGGATTTGCTCACATGTGTTAATATGGGTCAAGGCCAGGACACACACACACACACACACACACACTCTCAGAAAGAACCCATTTACTCATATTAGTCAAAGACAATAAAACCCTGACATGTTTGTGCCCATATTAATCTTTCTGTAAGATATGCTGGTGTAAACATTGAATGTTTCTTGTGGATCAGTGAACTTCCTTTAACTTTACTGACCTGCTCACGACCTAAAACTCACAGAGCAAATTTGGAAACCATATAGGAAACAAAAGTCACTCAACTAAACAGCGAGGCTAGAACAGAATAACAGAATAAACCCAATTTCCAGATTTAAATCGCCCATAAGCCTTAAATACAACAGTGATGTTTCCCTTGCACCACATGAACATACACCCTGAATGGAAGGTCACTTCTAGGGGGTTTGTGTGTGTGTGTGTGTGTGTGGGGGGGGGGGGGGCACAGAGTTTATTCAGAGTTAAGGATGAAGGTTGAGTCTGATTTGAGAAGTTTCACATTTGATGGCTTGGAAAAAGAGACTCAGAGTGGAAGAACTTTTTTTTTTTTTTGGTGGACAAAACAACCTGGTCAGCTAAAACCCCAAACAGGAAGGTACAAACAACCTGAACCACAGATGAGGAGTGATTCACCCTGGCCACCCTGAGATGTCTTAAAAGGGATAATAATGTAAAACCCACATTTTTATCCTTTAAATGCATTTTGTTCTGTACCTGGAGTCTCTAAAAGTTGATTTTAGTCTCTCTTTATGTTTTGTTTGGGTCTTATTTTTTAACCTGTTCAGTTTTCTCTATGTTATGACGTATTCTGAACCATTACATCACAATATTTGTGAAGGAACTGCTAAATGAGGTATGGATTTACAAACTGCGTCTTCATTCTCCTCTGGCTCTGGGCCAACATGTAAGGCTGGATGGACAAGTCTTCTTTTGTTGATATCTTTAATTCATTTGTAAATACAACATTTCTGCACTGCTACATAGTCATAAACCCCTCCTATCAAGCTAGAATGGACCAATCTAGCAGCTGGAGGGGGCAGGTGGTGAAGCACATCGTTTGGATTTAAAGAGACAGTCTCAAAATGAGTTAATCTGAGACACACCTCAGAAAAGAGGTGAAAGAGGGGCTTGTGGAGTTACAATAAGGAAGAATTCAGACCAAGGCAGTGCAGTAGATCCCAAATGAATGATTTAATGTGAAAAAGAAGGATTTAAAAGCATGACACGTCTCCCTTTTTAAAACCCACGCGCACACAACACCGGCCACACCCACAAACATGAACACTGAGTTCAAGGAAATCAAGGAAATCACTCAGCTCTCCACGTTCTATAAAAGAAGTGTACAGGATATCCTCAATGAGAGAACGCCCCATGGTTCTCCTCCGTCCGCCCTTGTGTTGTTCCTCTGATTATTATGTATTAATGATAAATGAGGGAGCTGTTACAACAGCCGGGGCTGTGAGGAAACTCATGGGGAAATCACATCTAAAGGAGGTTCTGAGAGGTGATGGACACACAGGTCAGTTAGAGCGAGACATCCACCTATAAGTACATTCTTGTGGTCAAATTTGTGCAAAGAGGAAATTAACTTAAAAGCAATACATGCAGCACATGGTACATTTGGAATTTAAACGGTAAAGCTGCACAATAAATTAAAAATGTCTCGTCATCGCAATATCAGTATTGCACAAGTAAAGCTTTAAAATTCCACAATCCTGGTTCAAAACGATGAACTTTAAATTGTCATTGAGAGAAACTCTGCGTCCACCTACCTTAGCATTAGCTTATTAAAAACATAAAACTAGCATGTGGGTTTTAAGCTGCTTCCTGACGCTAAAATCATTTTTTAAAAAAAGGTTTGTGGTTGAGTTTAGTTCCTGTTTAGTTCCCCTGTTTAGATGTTAGAATAGAGACAGATTAAGATTATTGTTGCCACGACAGTATTTTTGTTTTAAATAAAGTTTCAGTTTTCTTTTTGAGATCCTTGTGTTGGTCTACCTTTCTTGGTTCCAAACCTCCAGGACCTGACAGTACCGTAACATTCATGTGCGCACAGGGAGGAAGTGTCATTTTCATGCAGAAAGACCCCAGCCAAGAGCAAAACCTGCAGCTGTGTTGCTATGAAGCAACAGGATTAACCACCTAACAGACATTTAGAAGGAAATCTGAAAATAAACTCACACTTGCACATTGAGTCATTTGGACAGTGGTTAAACAAATATATCCTTCAACGTGCAAAGGCCTCTGTGTTTACTGCAGTACTTTCTGGGTCCAGACACACAAAACACCTCCGTTTCTACAGCCACAGTCAAGAAGCCACGCAAACACATGTGGAGTCTGACAGTAAAGCAATGTTACACACAGAGTAAATACACACTCACTCAGGCTTTTCAAAGTTTTAGAGCTTTCTCTCATTCTGTTGCCCAGCTTTACCTTCCAGGCTGTGTGTTTAGGCCTAATTACAAGAAGCTTGAGGTCATATATACATATATATATAACATAGCAGTCCACTGCAGTGTTGTGAAAGAGCAGTAACAGTTGCATACTTTTTATAAATATATATTTAAGCCCAAAACTCTGACACACAACATATGGCAGAGATGGAGGGTCTATTTAAGTTAAAGCAGAACTGCAATAAAAGCATAGATTCAAACTGAATCCAGATTTATGTAATAATCCTGTTTTTCTGTCAAATGATGTGAAGAAAAAACAAGTAAAAGTAGAGTAAACCAGAGAGAGAGAACCAGAGCCTGTAAATTGTTAACAACTCATAGTTCAACCATTTTAATGAGCAGATTTTCCTGAAGAAAGTGATTCATACAGTGACAAAACAAACACTCTTATTGTGACTCAGTTAATGTTCAGTTTTGATCACATAAAGGTATAAAAATATAAACAGTAGCTTTATGAAATTACAATGACTTATACTGTAAGTCATTATATAAACTCAGCACAAAAATGATAGAAATTTGTTTTTGGTAGATCATTTCTTTGACATAACAAAGCTTCTTGGCAACAAATCTTATACCGTTGGAAAGTTTAATTTCCCTTTTAAATGGTGCCACATTTGTAAGGAACATGCATTTGTGAGATGAGCAGTAGAGCTGAGTATGGGGGTATGCGCACATGAAAAATTTGCCAAATCTTTTCTGCCAAACAGCTTATTTTGTTGTTGACACTTGATTTGAGCTTCTGGTGCTGCCAATCAGGTGCCCGTTTTAAGATTTATTGCCGAGAAGCATTGTTACAACAAAACAAATAATCTACCAGCCATATAATTTCCTTACTTTTCTTCTAAGTAGTTGTAAATTATTCTGAAAGGCTTTTCAGTTTTTTTTTCCTCCTGTGAATTTACACCTCTCTTTTGGTACTTTTTAAAAATTTACCTGAACTATCATTGATTTTGTTCTAAAACCAGATGTCGGGACTCCTTGCTCATACGGTTTGACCCACCAGCTGCCACTGGTCTCAGGGGTCAGGCTAAGTAAAGTTTGTTTTCACTGGGTTTAGGATAGCCATGCCCGTGTTCTGCTTTTTGTCAAGAGACACCTTCACAGCGGCTGTATTGGGTAACCAGGACTCTGTGTTAGCAGTGACCTTTCAGGTGTTGGGGTTAGGGGCCAACGGTTGCACCATTTGTGCCCCTTAGAATGGAGCTTTTCATTCTGACGAGATCCCTCAGCCTCGTTAGGTCTATAAATTTTCCAAACACTGCTTTGTGCCTTTAAAACACTGTAGGTGATTTGATTCATGACTTCTCATGTGTTACAGGGTTCTTTGGCTGAGTGGAAATGAAAATATCAGCTCTCTGTGGCGCATGCTTAAAGCTGAGGGTTTCCTTTGAGTGCTGATTGGATGTCAACTTTTCATATTCACTTGCATGACCTTTATAATGACAATGGAAATGGTCAAACTAGGATCAGAGTATATTTGTCATAAATGTCATGTGAATTCATGTGTGGCTTCAGACCGGAAGCTGTGAAAATATATTCTACATTACCAACAAGTGATGACGGTCCAGTTTAGATCCATGGAGGAGGAATTTTGGAGCAATTCTCACAGGGAGGAGACAGGAAGTGGTTGAAAAACTTTGATATTTCATCACCTGGATTATTTTATCACCACCTTCTCAACAATGTTTCTTTGTCACTGCAAGCATTAGTCATTAAAACTGGTCGAAGCAGCTTCAAGGACGAAGGATGAAACCATACTGGCCACATCAAAAGAGAGCTTTTCATCGCTGTCTCTACTAAAGAAGAAGTGCAGAAGGCCACCAAGCTCAAATTCTTATGTTCTGAGGACAGGTTAGTGCATGAATCACTTGTTGATTGCCCAGAGGTGCCGTTATGTGAACCTGTGATCTTTCACCAGGAGGTCTCAGAGGTTTTTGTGTCACAGGTCACTACTAAGGAAAAAGTTCTTCCTATATTTCAGGAAGTGATTTTTTTCTTTTTAATGGTTGCTTGAAAATCAGCAGTTGTGCAGTAGCATCCTGTTTGACTCTGAGTTAATGTGGTTGAAGTTGTTGAACGTTTCTCCTGTCAGAACCTTTTCAGAATGAAAGACTCTGACTTAAGAGCCACTTCAGCTCATGTTGTGACAGCGTCTGTTGTCCACACAAACGCCTGTGTGTGTGTGCGTGTGCGCGTACAAGTGTGTGGGGGGCAGGGTTCACACACACGAGTGGAGGGGTGTGTGTTTCTGACTACACGGAGGAGGAGAAAGGGAGGAGGCTTGTCTTTTTCCTCACTCTAAAATCTGAATGCAGCAATATAACAGAGTTACTGGGAAATTCAGGGGGGAAAAGTAAGACTTGTGGGCTACAAATTCTTTCTTATTGGGTTTATTTTGGAGTTTGTTCCAAATTAACCAGAACCACTTCAGAGAAGAGGAGTTTAGCTAAAGTTTGGACCAGAAAAACATGTCTGATGCAGGAGTCAACCCACACTTGGAGGGAATTATTTCAGATTTTGAAGGTTTGTCATCTATTTTTTTTATTTTTCTTTGTTTAGTTGCAGTTTGTTTGACATCTGTCAAATGGTCATTTGGTGTGAATAATATATGTTTTGTGTGAACTGCGTTGGTTTGAGTCTGTATGGAGTTTTATTTGTGTGTTAGTTTGTGAAAAAGAGAGCGGGTGGTATGGTCTTGCCAAATTCTCATTGCCTGTCATCTGTGAATGATTACACCTGAGTAACATCAATAATAGAAACAAACACAACACTAACATTATTCCATCTCTGGAGAGCTGAGGAGAGGGAGCGGAAAGTTCAGCACTAAGACAAAACATGTGTCCGACCCCCCCATACACACACACACACTTTTACACACAAAATCACAACTGCGTCTCTTTGTTTGTCATGTCCGTGTGGAACGTGCATCAATTCCTTTTGTCCTCCTCTTCCTCCTGTGTTCTGTCCTCCTTCCTTCCCCGCTGCTTACTTTCCTGTTTCCCCTGCTGTCAGTCCCCACAGCTGCTGTTTGCCTGATGGGCTGGACGTCACGGGCTGATGATGGGAGCCAAAGTCAGAGAGAGGGTTAGGTTGTCAACAAAAGCTGGATTATTAAAAGCTGATAACGTTTTGACAGTTCACTATTTCTGTCCAAACGGTGTGCAACCGTTCACTGAGAGAGGCTGTGCAGACAAACCTGTTCAGTACAAATATGTATATGTTACTAAATTATTTTATTTACGTTTGTCACCCGTTCACTGCCTACTGGTCTGTTTACTTCTAACCCATACTATGGTCATGAGGTGTGGATCATGACCAACAGAACAAAATCCCAGATACATAGGGTGGCCGGGCTCAGCCATCATCAGCGGGGAGTTCAGAGCAGAGCTGCTCCTCCTCCTCATTGAAGAGTCAGTTGAGGTGGTTTTGAGCATCTGATTAGGATGCCTCCTGGACACCTCCTTTTAGAGGTGTTCCAAGTGCTTCCCACTGGTAGGAAGCCCCAGGGAAATAACCTCTCTGGCCTGAAAACACCTCAGGGTCCCCACTGATGAGATGGGAAGTGTCCCTGGAACAGGAACATCTGGGTTTCTCTCCTGGACCTGTTGCCTCCCTGACCCAACTATGGATAAGTGGTAGAAGACGGAGACCTCTGAGTAGTTGGTGTTGCATTTATCTCACTAGCCATGTTTCCATCAAAGATTTATTTTAATGCACATTTTGATGTGTCGCATTAGAAACGGTGGATGGAAATAGCAAAATTCACAAAAACGTCCTCAGTTTTGCAAAAGAAGTTTTTATGCTCGCTTGAGGTGGTTTTTGGATCCTCCAAAAAAAGAGTTCGTGCGCAAAAGGGGAAATGGAGACACATTTGCAGAATAAGTTCTGGAGTAGTGAACATTTACCTCACATGGTTGATCAGCTGTTCTGTCCAACACTACTGGCTGCTGCGACTGCAGCTGGACCCTTATCCCACTGTCGGCATCTTCCAAGATACTCCCGTAATGTGAAGAGAATTTTTCTATGTCTCCAGACAGCATGTAACATCACCAATACTAGTTGAAATGATGGATAAATTACAACTTTCCTGATGGCAACACATCCCTTATAACTTCTCTCCATTGTCCTGAGATGTGTGGTCCTGTTTTCTACAGACATGCGTAACGTCAACATCTGACGTAATTACACTTTGTGTAACCTGGTTGATTCGCTCCAAGCCAGTAGATGAAAACACGTCTGATTTTTATTTCTTTTTTTTTTTTTTTCCTTTTTTCAACATTTTAAAAATTCGCTCAAAATTGGCATTAAAATTGGATGGAAACATGGCAACTGAGAACATGACTAATACCGACCATCAAGGGTACCAAAACCGAATTACTGAAGCCCTCTTTCAACTTTTCAACTGGTATTCTTTTGTAAGCATCAAAGAGAAAAAACATCAGTCCTTCTTCAAAACATGGCGTTGATCCTTCAATCTGTGAGACAAACTTTAGTAGGAGTATTACAAGGCACAGACAAATATTACAAAAACCTGCTGTTGAAGATTTATAAATTTTAATGATTTTAACACAAAATACTACATTTAATTCAATGACATCACACACTTTTAACTTTAGAGTTTTCTAAACTGCTCAAAACATTTGCAAACAAACTCTTCTTATTCCCACAAACTTTCCTCTTAATAATTTTATACATCAAAACTTCAGCATTTATATCTTCTTTCACCCTGTTTGTCTCTCACTGCTACAGGAAGGCATAGTTTTTTTTTTTTCAAATCCCCCTCAAAGTGCAGAGTGGGCACATCCAAACGCTCATTGAATTTAATTGGGTCTGTGCTCAGAATTTTCTGTTTGACTGATTCTTTTTAACTTTTCATTTCTCACCCAAAACCCTGTAAAAACACAAAACTGTGATCAGATGCTTCTACTTAAAGTTTGATTTTTTTTTTTAAATAAGAGCTTTCTTGCAGTGACTAATCGAGGCTTACTTACTATTTTGAGTTTGTCTGCAGTTTTGATAAAAATACTATGAGGTAGTGAGAGATACAGATGTGTAGTTACCACGGTGACTGTAATGAGCCACAGGCAGCAGCTTTAATCTTTCTTTTGATCTTAGTTCTCTTTACACATGCAGCTTTAGACATCATGTTAATGTTTTGTGCTCTTAGATTATTATTGAAGTGAATCCTAAATTACTTTCAGGCTTTACGTTGGAGTTTCTTGCAGTAGTTCCATGGCAACCTTCAAAATTTCTTCAAAGTCATTCTAGTTAGATAAATCTTATCTGGCCATATAACTAAATAAACGTGTCTTGTTCATAAAAAATATATATATATGCAGTTGTGGTATTAGATTTATAGTGAAAAGTCAGTGTTGGTCAGACTTTCTCACATATATTTTGGGGATATTTAGTATATTACAAGTGACTGGAAAACTTCAGAGAGAAGTTAGAGTGAATTTAATGTCTGTTTCCTCCCACAATACTCTGACAGCATTCAGCTGTTACTTTACAGAGGAAAAGTTTTCTATGAGTGGAAGCATCGGATTGCTCTGATAAACCTTTACTGATGCTTTGGATTATATCATGAACAAGCTAGATTATATTTTTAAATCAAGAAGTAAAACATTTAAAACAATTAGTCTGTTTCTCTAAACTAATATTTATCTACAACAGGTAAGATATTCATTGGTCATACTTTTCCACAAAAACACACTTCAAAATATCTGAGTTCTTTTGAAGTTTTTAAGTCCTTTGAAGCGGTTTGTTCACAGGTGGAACGTAGAATGAAAACATTCTCTGTATTCCCACATCAGTCAGATTTCCATCTGTCTTTTGATGAAGATGGCTTTTAACCATTGACTGCTCAAAGAAACAGCTTTACCTGTCAGAGACTGAAGCTGAGAGTGCCTCAGGACAAACTGCCTCAGTGACTATTAAAGGTGTGTTTTTGTGCTTGAGTTCTCAATCTGGTCTCACATTTTGGTTTAAATTAGACTTTTTAAAAAATGCTTTCCTCATCAAGTGGACATAACCAGTGAAGCATTTAAACATATCTCTTCCCGAACTTCTCCTTCCCACCCACCTCTCACTCTCACATTTTTATTTTTGCACAGGATATCAGCCAAACCAGCAGGAAATTACGCAGTAAATCTGACATAGTGAGCTGGCCTGCCTGTGGGCAGCGCTAACAAACCCACACCGTCAGTGGGCAGCTGAAGGAGGTGTGTTTTTGACAGAGCAACATTAGGGTTTTTCTTGCAAAGCAAAAAATACCAAAGTCTGAAATTTCATCATTTATTGTTTGGCCTTGTCCTGTCAGTTAAAACAGTTACTCTTGTTTTCCTCCGTCTAACCACATAATCTTCCATTCTTGAGCTACTGACAGCAGATAAAGCTCCTCTGTGCATGAAACGGTTTTATATAACCGGTGTTTGACACAGAGGAACTGCCTCGATGACTGGACTTATTGCACGAAGCTACAAGACCACATTATTTCAAGGCCAGATGCAGGAAAGGAGACCTAACCGTTAGAGAATAGTGCTTGAGCTGCCTGGGAAACACACATTTTATTTAATGATGTACTGGATTTGTAATGTAATCATTTAATAATGTATTTGTCACTGTACTTTATACAACTTGATATATGTATTTGTTCCATGCAGGACCACAGGGGGGGGTGAACATTTAGCTTTGAAAATGACTTGAGAGGTAGTTTTAGTCTTTCTATTTAAGGTTTTTGTTTTGTATGAAATCGTAGTTACTAATTTTTCTTATTTTGTGTTTTATTGTGAAATATATGCATTTCTTATCTGTTCCCATTTCTGCACTAACTTACAGGAAAGGCTTTCTTATTAATGCATTGTCAGCACCTGACTCATTTGTTCCACGCAAAACCTCCAATGTGGCCACAGTAATCTTTTACTTTCTATTGTGCTTTTATTGTGATAGACATATTATCAGTGTCTGTTTTTATAATGGTTTGGGTTAATAATTTTCATAAAAAGCTTTAAATAACGACACATTAATAGTTTCTCCATCACGGGTATGACATGATACATTGTTTTTGAACATTATGATGGTGGTTTTACTTTAAACTGGGACAAGTGAAGGCTGTGCTTTACTTCTCATAATGACGTTCTGTTATGTTAACATTATAATCATAATCTGTGTAAAGTTTATGCGAAATTAGGCTGTTTTTGCGAAACATCCTCTTAGTAACCGTGTTTATTCTATAATACAAACACAGACGTGATGACAGAATCTCTTCCAAGCTCAAATTTGCACGTTTCTGTTAAAAAACACAGAACTTTAGACCAGTCAGTGTTCAGTAATGATATGAACAGATTGTAGAATGATTTAATCTGTAAAAGTAAAGCCAGAAAGTGGCTTAGTGTTTTTGTTAAATCAGGACGTTGTTTCATCCATCCAGTTGCAGGGAAAGGCCAGAATAGATCATGACATGTAGTCAACCTTGGACAGTGTCAGCTCCCCTGTAGTCCAGCTTTGTAAATTTAAAGAAGACAGATTCAATGAAAGCACGACACCAACTTCTTGTGAACCTGAGTCCTAAGTACTATCAGGGATTGATGATCCTGAGAAAACTCTGGATTAGCTTCACCCTCTTTATCTGCTGTTTCCTCATCTCCCTGTTTGTTTTCCTCCCTGCAAACCTTTTTATTAGTGCATCTGGACTGGGTGATTATGAATGTTTTTGACCCAATGTTTGGAGTGTCCTCGAGCAGTGATGATAAAGAGGCATTATTATGAGGGCTGGATTAGAACAACTCACCGTGAACATCTTTGTTTTCTTGTGCCGGTGTGGGAGATGGTGTGAGAAACTGGACACTGATGGGATGAAGCTTCTGGATGCTGCTGATGAGGCAGACTTGATGTCTTGTTTTGAGTTCATGGCCTTGGAGTGGTACTTCATAGAAAACAATACTCCCTCGACCATTTGTCAATCCAAAACAAACACACAGATATCCTCTGGACGTCATATTAATAATATTAATCAAACAGATCTCTTGTGCTTCACATGAACAAGAGGTAAAGATCTCTTAACCTCATAAATAAGCAAACAAATTAAATGAATTAAACTTTTAAATACCCCTAAAAAGTCATTACATCATTCTCCTTAATTACAAACACAATTCAAAAATAGAAAATGAAATTTTTGTGCTCTTACACCACACTATCTGCCCAGTCAAACATAAATATACCTAAATAAACTAACAAGTACCTGCTAGAATGTCTCAGTTTGTAGGATTTATTTTATTTAACTATACTTGCAGCTAAATTTCAGTTTCAGTTGAGTGTACATAAAGGGTAAATTTCAGGAGAAGTTGGGCTGCATGTGTTGCTGAAGTTTCACAGCATCTTTAAAAACCTGCAGAATGATGTTGGCAGACCAGCTCACTGTCTGGCCAAAGTCGAAAGCCACGACCTTGGATTCCCTCTCAGCGACCATAAACACGAGGCAGGAAAGCAGGAGAGAGAAGACCACGATCCGATGAATCTCTTACAAATTACCGACCACTGTATTCTCTATTACTGTGTATCTATAACTTTTAAAGGTGGGGTTGAAATTTTTGTGCTCTCAGACTGGATAATGTTGATGCTGTTTTATTTATTCAGAACCTCGGCTCATAAAGTGAAAAATTGGATTGTGAGAAAATGACTGTAAAACACTCTTACTGACACAAAACACACCCAGAAGCAACGATCCAATTTGGATGCAACACAGTTGACATGCAGACCAATAATTGGTTTGCAAATGATTCAGTTTACAAGGAGCTAAAAGGTTCAAAACAGGCATGAGAGGGCACAAGTGATGGCAATATGAGTGAAGCGATGGTGTTATCAGGTAGTTGCTGGAGTGTCTGGCAGTCAGGTCAGAAGGCACCGTTGATGCCTCATTTGACAAAGTTGCGTTGCAGGTTTGCATAAGGCCAGGTGTACAGATGTTACAGTGGATGATATTTGAACCAATGGGTGTGTAAGAACAAACTCACATGATGAAGCTTTAAGACCCTCCATGCTGAAGGAGGAATGTCGGATTGTGCAACAAGCATTACATAACCCCACGCCACCTGCAGCTGTCTGAATCCAGGTATTGGACTTGTTACAATACCCTGCATGTGTCTCAGTGACTGGCATCAATGAAGACCGCTGATAAAAACAGTTACATCAGTAGCATCCTGTGTGTTAGCCCTCATGAAACAAAACTTTGGTTCAGTTATGACCCTCTCATTGCCAGACAGGTCCCTTAATCTTTCCTCAGTCAAACAACCAGATGAAAAAAAAAACCTACATTTTCTTTAAAAATAAAAAAGTAAATGTAAATCTAGATTAGTTCAGCTTAATGATGGACAAAAGGGTGTTTTTGTTTTCATATTTTATTGTGTTTACAGTTCCATATCTCCAAAAACACTTTTGTTTTTGCTCCCTATAGTGTGCAGATGCTTGAAAATAAACATGCTCTGTAGTTTTTACAAGCGTTTTGAACAAGATTTAAATAGTTGTTTGGAGACATGGGCACACATACTGGAGGCACACCGCAAGCAGAAACAGATCAAATAATCAGCACTGTGTTTTGAAGTGAAGGAAACGTTCTTAAGGCTGTGCGTGAGTGCTTTAACTCCTGTGTAATTACGATGCCAGCTCCTGGCCGCCAGCTTTCCTCCACAGCTCCACGATGGAAGTCAAGCTGACTTTCAGCTGAGCGCGTTCTTCCCAGGAGGTAATTTCCATCCTTTAGTGTTCTCATCTTGGACACTTAGACCATTGTTTCATATAAACTAAGTTCGGAGATGATGTGCCTCTGTCTCTCTGTAGATGTTAAAAAGAAAATTAAAAAAACAGGAGGTCTTGGAACGTCTTTGCCTCAGAACTGGGTGACATTTGGCTGCTTACATGTAGAGAAACACCTCCAGAGGCTCAGAGAGAAACTCTGTATTTTGTATTTCTGTGTACCACACACATAAACCTTGGCACAAATGAACTCTTAAAACAAACATAAAGCTGCTGCTGGTGACTGAAAATGTAATGAAATTAGACAGGCGTGGTTTAATTAAAGTCTAAAATAACTGCTTCTACAGCTCCTCCTCCCTCAAACCTCATATTTTCCTGTCTTCATACATCTTAGAATTTTTCAGGAAAACCTAACAACTGTTTTTACTGCTCAGATACTTAGCTTGACATTTTGAACATCTTAAAACGTTCCATCACACATTTTCCAGCAAAACAAATAACTGATTTGTGTTTTCTGTCCTCTTTCTGCAGCTCTTAAGAGGTCCTTTGAGGTGGAAGATGTCGACACTTCGTCCCATTCTTCACCCGGCTCTCGTCGAGCGACCAGCTCTCCTCACCGTAATGCCATGTCTCCCACCAGTATCTACTACCGTGACCTGGGCACCGCCGTCCCTGCCTCTGCCTCCAACAACAACATCAACTATACGCAACCGCGCTCCATCATGGGGGGAGGAGGGTCCAAGACTCCTGAGCCGGTGTCACGCCGTTCTGAACTCTCCATTGACATCTCTTCGTCCAGCAAGCAGGTGGATCACATCACCAGCCCTGCTTCTTCACGCTTTGCGAGCAGCAGCGCCCTGAAACGCCCTGAAGTCCTGGGTCACTCCAAGACCCCTGAGATGGGTCACAAGAGGGAGGTAACTTTTGCCAAGAGCCTGACCGACTCCCCTGTGATCCGCCGCAACGAGGGCATCAGCAGCAACAACGGGATCGCCCGAGTCCCTGAGCTGAATCACTCTCGCAAGTTCGAGGCCCCGAGTCTCGGGGATGTTCGTAAACCTGACATCAACATCACCAAAGCTCCTCAGGAGAACAATGGCCACCACGCGGCAGTGCATCACCCTCACCACCCTAATCCCCATCACAGCACCATCGTCACCACCTTCCGCAGCTCCTCGCCGAGCCACGCTGGACGCAAGTCTCCAAACCCTGACCGTAAGTTAGCTTCAACCGGAGCTCAGTTCAACACGTCTTTTTTTTTTCCAACCCAGACATCTTTTATCTGTGAGCACCAGCTCAGAAAGCTTGACAGTTTTGATGCAGCACAACGCCTCACAGTTTGCATGTTCTCCTTGTGCTTGCGTGGGTTTTCTCCGGGTACTTCGGTTTCCTCCCACAAACCTAAAACATGTACCTGTTGCCTTCAGCCCCAGGCCTCCCTTGCAAAAGAGATCTGTGATCTCAATGGGATTTGTCTGGTTAAATCCCAAAAACAAACAGATACAAACACAATAAGTAAAGTGCCATCTCATTGAGTCGTGAAAAATGAGGTTGCTGCTTATGCGCCTTTAAGTTGCCATGCCAGGTAGTGACAGAGCCGTAACAGTCCACGTGTGAAAAGACGAGCTGGCTCTGAGGCTTGAAAAAACGATGCAGTAGACGTTACGTTCACAAATGATCTGAATCCTTTGAACAGTTTCACACAATAAATGAGAAACAAGTTGTAGACAGTAAAGAGACATTAATAGTTTTATTTTGTTTTTAACCTTGTAATATTTTTATTTTTCCTCCTCAACCACAGACAATCGCTCCTCCTTCACATTTTCAAAGAAAACAGGCTTTGGGGTGGAGTATAGCAGCTCAGGGGGAAAGGGTGGCGGGATCCACTTGACAAAACACATGATACCAACATGTGACAGAATTAAATCATCATGTATCCCTACCTTGTTCGAAATGGAATGGCTCTATATTGAACGGCTCTATAAAACAAACGGTTCATCAAGATCTGGATTCCATTAAAGAGCCATTCATCCTATTTCTACGTACAGTGATAATGTAGTCTGTGTGACTATGAAGCTGTGAGACTGAAAATCTTAACCAGCAATAGATTCATAACAGAGTAGACTGATGACAATGCATGGCAACTTTGTATTTCGTAAAAAAAAAAAAGATAGATAGATAAAAACTGGTTAAGAAGCTTGGTAAAGTGAGGTTACTTGTCATGTTTTGACAGCTCCACATCAACACAACTGAGTTCTGCTTCACAGCTCTTCTTGTTCCTCAAAGCTCATGAGAACTGGTATTTTTGATCGGATCTATTGGTGATTTATGCTAAACTTGCCATTTTGTAAAAAAGTGCCATTTGTTCTCTCTGTTCTGCTGTTGAGATTACGGTGTGCCAATGTTTGCAGTGGGAAAAACTTAAAAAAGATAAATTTTAAGTCACAAATTACACTTTCTAAAGTGTTCAGGGTGCAGCCAACCCCCTTGAGATAAAATGTCACATTTTCCAGAAGTCACTTTGAACTTTCTCTTGAACTTGATATCCTTAACTCCGTATCCACTCACACCATTACAACAGACTGATCCAAGTATTAGATCTATTACCCAAAAACTAGCCAGCAACGGGAGCAGCTTATTTGATTAATCGGATGTCTGCACGTCTGCCAGTAATACAAGAAACCGTGTCCTTGGAGGCCCATCCCTCAGTAGACGGGGAAAGCAGACTGGCTGTCTGTATTTGTGGAAATCACTTTCTTTTGTTCATGCAGTATTAAAGCTGGGCAAGTTTCACTGATGTGATGAAAACCTAACCTTGCAGAAGCAGATCCGTGTAGCAGCTCAGCTCTAATTAGTGTTAGGATGGAAGCACAGCTTTAAGCAGCAGAGATGAAGGGCTTTCCCTTTCAGGGTTACATTAGTTTGTGTGATTCTGGACGACGATATGAATCAGTTACACGCAGAATGCATTTCTTTTAAAATTATTAAAAGTAACAAGTAACACAACACTGTTCAGAGGCTTTTGTTCTTGGTTTTCTCTGGTTTTGATGTCCCAAATGCCTTTCTGTCAGCCCCATGAGGTTGTAAATTGAAATCAAATGTTTTTCACACACTTTTCACAGCATAGTAACATTATTTAGTTAAAAAAAAAAAAACATGAAAATTGGATGGGAGAAAAACTATGGAAAACTGCTGCATTGGCTAAATCAGTAAATCGCTATTAACAGCAGGTGTTTTGTTGGCATCTTTTTATTAAATCCTGTTGATTTCAGGTCATTTGATGTTATGCAGCCCTGGTTGAGCTGACACTATTATTCCTGCTTTAAGATGAAATACAGCACTTTATCACTTGGCAGATGTTTTGTTGTCAGACTGTGAACAATGCTCCAGTGTGTCGGCCCGTCCCAGTTCGCCTGTGCTGCAGTATGTCTTGTCGTGCCTGTTGTGTTTTTAATGCATATAACCATAAATCTCCTCTCTGTGTTTGTGCTGAGGGTTTTACATGGTTCTACTCAACATTACGGGGGGTGCAGCTATTTATTTTTCCGCAGAGAGGGGCCCAGATGGGGGACTAAGTGAGGAGTGACCTGCCGGGAAATCCTGAACAGATTCCACACGTTTTAGTTGTAAGTCAGGATCAAGAGACGCGTGACAAAATATTCAGTTAGCGACGCTGCAGGACCAAATCTGAATTTAATGCAACGTTCCTCCCATCTAAGTCGTTGGTATATTTAGGAACTAAATTTGTTTTTATTATAGATAAGCAATGAGCCACCAAAAGGCGAAAGGCAGGAAATGTTTTTGTTTATTTTTGTGGGTGCGTACCTTGTTTTGTCTGTTGTGTTAGCAAAATATTTGATGAAGCAGTGGAAAGATTTTTTAAAATGATCTGAAAGCAATCATTAAAGTCTACTATCAAGTGCTAACAAGCTGCACAACATCTTGTAGAATTGTGTGAGATGGTACGTTAAACAGCCGACATTTCAAAATTGAATCTACTTGGCAATAATTTTGTCTTATTTCAACATTAGATATTCTCAGTTTAAAACTCCAACATGGTGGGTTGATAAGTATTCATAAAAAAGGGATGCTCAGCTTATTGCTTCTACAAAAGGAAGAAAAATTAAAGAACTTTTTGGGTTAAAAAGAGAAAATATAAGATTGTAGTTTTTTATTTTTCTATGTGACTGCAAACTGTGTTTTTGAAAATCTTGTTTAATAGGCTGCTTTCCTGTCAATTCTGTTTTTCCAGAGGGAAATGACATCACACATCGTTCATATTCACACACACACAGATGCATACATGCTGGGTTTCCTTCCGTGTTCTGTCGACTGTGATTGTTTCCCCTGCAGCGTGACCTCACTGCAGGGCACTTCCTCCCTCAGGGGTCATGTGATATAAGTCAGCCAGCTTCTTAGTCCACGTTCCTTTCTGCTTTGATCCAAACATTACAGAAAATGTCAACATGAAAAATACTACCCTAGTTACACATCTACATTATGAAAACAGTGGACATAAGTGGATCAGTGCTGAGTTAGTTCATTTTTTAAGTTTTTAGTATCCTAATCAGATGCATGGACCACTTCAGCTGACTCCTGAAGGAGCAACGATGGGGCTCCTCACCTTATCTCTAAAGCTGAGCTCAGTCCTACAGACAAAGTTCATTTAAGTCACTTGTATCCAGGATCTGGCAACAGATGAGTGTCACCTTTTAACTTAGCTCTGTCTGTTCTCAACATAAAATAATTAGATCAATATCTGTAAAACTGACTCAGTTAGCCATTTTTGTGTATGTGAAAGTCAGTTAGCTCTGCAGCCAACTTGAATCAGGTGGACTCTAAAGGTTACACCCAATAACTCACGGAGAGCTTTTTTGACTTCTATGAGATATTTTGCTAACACCACAGTCAAACATATGATAACCTGCCTTAGATGGAAGCAGGCAATAATAAATAAATAACCAGAAGACTTGTATGGACTTTTAATCCAAAATAGATGATAATCTATTAAAAAAGGTTGTTTTTGCCTTTATTTTTAGTAATTTTCAACATTGAAACCAGATGAAAATTAAAGATTTTGTGACAAGAGAGGAGAATATTTCCACTCTAACAAATTGCAGTCTTGAAACAGATGTCATGTTAGCACTAAAACCATGTTTCCTCCTTTCTATTGCAGCAGCTGGACAGACTAGACATTGATGAGGTCAGTAGACACAGTGGTTGACCATAAACTGTGTTCTTATCACTGGGATGAGAGAACTGGAGGGGTTATCACTGAGATCACATTCTGTAACATTTTGTGGCTCCTTTTAAAGTTTGATGATAAGAGAGGAAAAAGACCCAAAACACCAGAGATGGCTTTGACTTCCATTACCACAAATATTACTTTGTGACAAAAAGGAAAGGGAAGATGAGGTTATGACTAAAAACTGATTTTTTTGAAACAAAACAGGTGATACTGGAGTCACTTCATGTCGTGCCATTGTGTCTCGTCTTCCTGTTGTTGTGGTTGTGAACAAAGAAAATAGCCGAGCAGATGGTTCGAGCAGAACTGCAAAATGTCTCCGAACCATCCAAATAAACAGATCCTGATCTACATTTGCCTTGTAGTCGAGGTATTGCTGCTCAAGTCGTGAGAGAGCGAATCAAATCATTTGTCTTTTATTTGGATTGACCTTCTGAGTCTGGGTGGAGGGTGATTTGTCTCTGCCTGTTCGTAGGTCAAAAACGAGCACACACAGACAAAATTTTTTTTATCTCAAATTTTTTTTGTCTTATTTTCATTGTCTCTCATCGACAAGCGCTCCCACAAACACACACATGCATACACACACACACACCCTCAGGCCTCAGGCAGAGCCATAGCCGAGGTCAATCCTCTCACAGTGTAATTACTCTGGACTGATCCCAGACCATTATTCAGCCTGACCTGTTGGCTAATTACTCAGGAACGAGGGAAAGATTTCTGCCTACACGCTGAGAGCACAAACTGCTGCAGACAAAGAGTTACAGCAATAATTTTACCAAACTGAAGTGAGTCTTTGCTTAAAAGTTACAAATAACTATCTTACCTGATGTAACAAGCTTCTTGAATGACCACTTAAAGACTCTAAATTCTTACATTGTTCTTCTTACTTCAGAAATTACCTTAAATGAAAAGAGTGATATTCAAGTTCCATCTTGTTCTGGCTTTCATTGTTGGTGTGCTTCCGATTTAAACCACCAGGGGGCAGTGTTTGATAAACTACTGCTGGCTTCAAGGAAACGAGAACAAAGTTGTATTTTTCCTTCATTCAGATTTCTTGAAAATAAAATAAAACATCATTCTTTGGTTCACAGCCCCCTTTTTTCCTCGTGGCTTCTATATCAGCTAAAGGTTTTTAGCTCTGCTCTGTGTCACTGTGAGATTTACGACACTGCTTTCAGCTCTTTGAAGTTTAAAGACACTAACAAGGCTCGAAATGAAAAGTTGTCTGTTGTAGTAAAAACATCTTTAGAGAAGGAGTGGAGAAAAGTAATGGGAACAAGACCAGATAAATACTCTCAAACACACATCATAAACCCACCCACCCATCCGCACACCCCCCCACAGTTCCCCTCTCTCCCAGATAAGGCTTTCGGAAGTTGAAGTTTACTTTGAGCATCGAGGGGAAGTCAAGGGTTAAAGAAGTTCCCACCACTGCAGAAAGACCTTTGTCCCTCTCTCTCATTCTGCCATGTCCCACAACTTCTACAACCTCCCCACCCATGCCCCCACCCCCACCCATTCTCCTCCCTTCATTCAGTTTCCTGTGCTTTCTGTGGACCCCAACACAGACACTTATTTCATTTGAAAACCTGAACCACGATAGATTCAATCTCACTGCTTTGTGTAAATATTAGAAAAATCACTTTTTCTTTCCTTAGAGAGGCTCTTATTTGTAGACTTATTTCTGCAGACACACACACACACACACACATTTGTTGTAAAATGAAAGCCAGATAGTGGGATACGGGCCATCGGAGCTTGATGGAGCAAACTAAGATAACGTTTACTCTCGGTGGATGCTATATTCAGTTATCTGCTCAAGCTCCATTTGAATCCTCTCTGTTTGTTTGGAAATGAGACTCAGCTGTGGCACCTTTGTCCAACAAACCGATGAGAAAACGATGCTCCTTATCTTCACCATAAAAACGAAGATAAGGAGCTAAACATCTGTCAGGTTCTTAAACAGAAAAGAAACCTTGTTAGTATAGCCAATATCTTAATTTTTACACAGAACAGAAGCTGTTCTTGTTTGCCTTTTAAAGAATGAAACAATCATTTGCCATTTTTCGGAGCAGAATATTTTTGTTCAGGGTCGCAGGGGGGCTGATGCTCCAGCACTCTGCTCCAGAGGCATCCTGATCTGGATCCCAGTCCATCACAGGGCAACACAAAGACACACAACCAGTCACACACAAACATTCTCACTTAAAGTCAACTCAGAATCTCTGCTTAATCTAATCTGCATGTTTTTGGACAGAGGGAGGAACAAGAGTTCCTGGAAAACCCACAAGTCTGGCAACCTTCCTTCCAGCCTGCTGCCTCCATTTGAAAAATAAATAAACAAATGACAAAACAAATTAAACTAAAATCATATGAGAAGTTTAGTTATGGACATTTTAGCAAAATCTTGAAATTAACTTTATGAATGCAAGACCTGACGTTTTATCCTCTTGTCATCTGACAAAAGACAGAACTGTGTGTGTGTGTGTGTGTGTGTGGGTGTGGGTGTGTGTGTGTGTGTGTGCGGACAGACAGATGGCCGTCTGTCTCACATTCCTGCCATCTGCTGAAACGAGGATCTGAAGGAGCGGAGGGATTCAGCTGCCTGTTCTTCATGTTGCATCAGTTCCAAGTGAACGTTGCTGCTGCAGCTTATGTCCAGTTGACACAAAGCTCAAACTTGTTGGCTGATGTCTCCAGCATGTTGTTGACTGCCTTTTCCCAGGTTCTGTGTCTGTTGAAAGCAGTGTGTGTGTGTGTGTGTTGTGACATTAGTCATTGATGCTCCAATAAATAGTGATTAGGTTCATCTGCTGAGCATTTGTAGATTCTTGAATATTGGGATTTTTACAGCATGTTTTTTCTTTCTCAATTGGAGAAATTTGCTTGAATCCTGGTTTGTTCTTGTTTTGATTATTGCTTCAGATCAGCTGTGTAACATTTATGCACATTCCTGATTGACTACAGAGCTGTGAATGAACAAGCAATTTTTATTTGTTTTTAATTTTTTTTTTTTTATCAAAACATAGATGTATCAAACTCAAAACCTGCGGGTTAAATCCGGCCTTTGTTAACATTTTATCCGGCCCCAAAGGTGACATTTTACACGTCAAAAAGTTTTATTATTGACCTTTAACCCTCATCCTGGATGGCAGGGGACAGTTGGTGATGCGGCACAACAAACTGTGCACATCAACATCACTCAGGAGGTAAAAGGAGGCAGAGGGAAATTAATTCACAAGTGAGGGAAAGTAACAGCAGTTTTTGGTTCACTGTGACCATGGGTTAAACTGGTCTCTGAAAGGAGTAAATCCTCCTGGTAATAATCTGCTTCCCTGCACTTGTGGGGGCTCTGTTGAACATAATAAGCATCACAAGTTGATTAGATGTTTCTAGAAGACGTGGAGAAACGACACAAATAGTTTAATTACAGAGCTGCCTTCATCTTCTTGCCTTTACTGGTGCTGAGTCATCCTCTTTTCCCTGCAGATCCAGGGATTCCCCAGAAGGCAGATCCCATGGAGTCACTCTTTTTTGTTAATCCGGGAGAGGGGGGGTTCGGGACATTGACTCCAGAACATTGTGAGGTATATTTTAGTGAGTGTGCACTGGAAAGAATAGCTCTTGTTCAACTACTCCACTGAAGGAAACTAATAAGAGGCTACCACTGTAAACAAAAAAAAAGAAAAGAAAAAAAGGGAAAGCTCCATTTTTGACGGAACTGAAACGTGGCTCAGAGGACAGATGACTTCTTCTTGCAGTGACATGTACTGCAACCAGGAGGACAACTTTTGTGAGTATGTCTTTGGATGTTGTATGTTGAAGGAGAGGTTGGCTGTTTTAGATTTTCACTGCACTGAAGTTGGACTTTGGCTGGTTTTCATCAGGGCCTAGAACACTTCATAAATCTTCTTCAGACGGGAAGAGGGAAACTGAACAGGAACAACCAGTTTAACCCTTTTTTATATGAAAGTCTTTAAATCAGCTCAATACTCCTTCAAGGGATAACTGTGTGTGTGTGTGTGGGGGGGGGCTTTTTAAAGGAGGGATCATGCAAAATTGACTTTTTGAAGCTTTATATCATGTTATAATATCATGAACTCATCAGAAGCATACCCAGAGTGTTGCTTTGACTCATGCATGTTTGAGAAATCTTGAATCTCCTGCAGTAGCCATGTGGAGCTTCCTAAACGCTTGCTAGTACAAAGTTCTGCCTATTTGTACAAAGTTCCTCCCTGAATTCTTAGTCTGCAGCTAAGTTCCTGCCCCACAAAGACCCCCCTCCCCTGAAGCACTGTCGTGAAAATGAGTGTCTGAAATGGTAGGAAGTTCTTAAAGAGACAGAGGCCAATTTCAAGGCAAAGTATATAAACAGCATTTTCATAACAACTGAAGGTAAAATAGTTACTTGGTTGTGATATAGAATTATATATCTTCTAGAACTGTGTGCCTGAGAAATGCACATTAGTCTCACTTTAAAGAGTTAACATCTTACCTGCGGCAGATAGCTCTTTGAACAATCTCAGTTTTGAAGAAAAAAATAGTTAATGAGTCAAAGACTAGTTTAAACATAACCAAACCTCCTGTGTTCTCATCATAGAGCATCATGTTACCCAGTGCTAAAAAACAGCTAACATTGTCCCAGTCCCAAATAATGTTAAAGTCTCCTCATATCTGAGTAAATATCGCACAACAATATTAGCAGCCACTATTTATTTGGTGTTTGGTATTTGGGTTAAAAGTACTAAATATAAGTACAAGATGAAACTGTTTTTATGTTAAAAACTCAGCCTTCCCTCCACCCTGATTTTCATTGTATTCACAGCCAAAAAAATAGAAAATATGCCTTCAAAAGACACCTACACTTAAACATTCCTTGTTTAAGCCTTGAAAGAAGAAATGAGTTTTTAACAGACTGTGGTGATAAAACATCAAGTAAACTGCAGTAGCTGACAGTGGTGGAGGTTGTAGTTTCTCTCTTTATACTTGGGATGCTTGTTTTCAGTAAAAAAAAAAGGAAGAAGTAATCCAGCTGAGAAAGCTCAGGCAGCTAAAAACAAACAGAAAAACACCCTGAGCAAACACTTCTCTGTGAACAAACACCACAAAGCTTATCTGTCTTCTTTGGTTTCATCACATAAAACTATAAAACTGATCATAAAAAGGAATAATTCAAGCAAATGCAGGCCTCACAGAAAAGGTCCACGATGAATGAACATGGAGCGATTGTGAACAGTGATTTCAGCCCAGAAGAAAAGAGGAGGCTGAGTCCAGGGGGGCCGTAGAGGGGAGTCCTCACTCATCATGCTGTCTCCATTTGCACCACAGGAGAGCAGAGAAGCTGCAACAGGAAGTCTGTAACAGACCCAACTATCTTCCCTGTAGATATCCAGGCCAAAGCAGATGGTCGTTCATTTTCCACTTTTCCTTCTTCTGCGTTTCTTCTTTTCTACCCATTCATCCCCTCCCTCGTGTAACTCCTCTTCCTCCTTCTCTTACTTTATCTCTTTCCTGTCTCCTCATTCCTCAACATCCTTCCTTCTCTTCTGCTTTCTGCCCCCGCCCTGTCCTCCTTCTAGTGGGCTACAGAGGTTCACACTGGAACCATTTCTCCAAAAGCAATCCTTTTTTGTTGTTTCTAACAGTTTTAGTTTCATGAAATGTTTTTATCTTAACAGAAAAAGACTCGTGCAGTAACTATTCCAGGCCAGTACATGGAGCTGTAATGCTGCCGTGGAAAAAAAAACATCTTTGTTGTTCCAAGTGGATCCTGGGCTGAAACAATAAAAATGTTTACATGTTACATGATGCCTTAATCTGCTTCTTTTGTTCTCTGCTGTGTGGCTTTCAGTAACCAGACCTGACCTTTGGACCAATCAGACTCACAGACTGACTTTGCAGCAACCCAGTCTGCATAAAAGGCTTCAAAGGATTTAATGTTTTTTTTTTTTAAATAGACCATTTTTAAATAAACTTCCTTAACTTTAGCTGCATTGAGTATCTGTCACAGGTAAAATATATTTTCTCCTATAATTCAGAGTGCTGGTGTTTTGTCACTTCTGCACAAAAAAAGTAAAATGTGCACTAGCAGAAGATGTACTTTCCTTTGACGGCCTGTTTTACCGTTCAGACTTCTGCTTTGATCTTTGGTTCCCACAAGAGGAAATGATAGTTTCAGACTCTGGTGTGTCATGAGCTTCAAACTGACAACATTGTTTACTGAGTAGTGACATCTTTATATGGAGCGTTTTTTTCCTAGATAAAAGAAGTTAAAGCATAAATTTGTCATAACGTAAGAAAAAAAGATTTTGTAGGACAGTAAAAACATTTGAGAAATTTAGCTTTCTGATTCAGTAAAAAACAAAAATAAAAAAAATGAGCAAAAGACCTGACTCACAGATGGTTCTGATGAGATGCCTCCTAAACATAAACTGTTTGCAGAACATGCTTTTATTTTGACGTGAACATGGGATCAATTTTTGGGCTGCTTTACCATGTCAAACGCTTCTTTGTGATTAATTACAACTTACTGACGCAAGTTAGCACAAAAATTGTCATAACTTGCATATAATGAAAATAACTATCTGCTGCTTTCAAATTAAAATTCTTAACATGGACTGTATGGGCAGACAGAGATAAACAGGGATCCAGACAGTTTTCTACTCTGACTCTCACAACCAAACCACAGCTGAGTGTGAGAATGAGATCCAGCCTTGACAGGAAGGAAGCGTTTCTGCTGAATGTTATGAAAAACGTCTCTTAGACCTCCAGCCAGTGTGCTGAGAGGAACGAATGCAGAACCACATCAACACAGGAACAAATAAATCACCATCTTGTTTTTGTCAATCAGTTTAATCGTTGATTTAAAGCTTGATTTCGCTTCTGTTATAAATTAGAGTCCATTATAATTTCTTTGCATTTTGACGTCCACTGTCCTGCATCAGTTTAATAGCTGGGAAACAGGAAGCGGATCCGATACGCATTTCCAGAAAACATTTGGGATTTGGAACCTGTTTTATTTGTCTTGCTGCCAGTATTAAAATCACTGCTGCTTCAGTCAGTCAAGATGGGCTTTTAAAAATTCTCCCTTAAAGGGATAGTTCAGACCTTTTTTTTTTGTTTTTAAAGTGGTGGTCTGTGGTGTCTGAAACTCTGGGATGAAAGGCAGTGGGTGATGTGCGTTCTTTCAAGGAATGTGAGGCCGTTGACGGCCGTTTACCCAAAGGAAAGATTTGCCCTAAAGACGTAACGAACATTCCTTTGATTTATCCTTATTAGATTAAAAATGTCCTTTTGATCTACTTAAAAGTAAAAAAAAAACACTAGAAATGTTGCTGTTCATGTGAGACATCATTGGTTTGATTATTGTCATTGTCTGGCAACAAGTGTAGTAGAGAGAGGGTGTGACTGAGGAGCTCCATCACCTGTGTGCAGCTCTGACAGCTGCTCCTCTGTAATAAGGTCAGCTGAGGTGGTTCAACTCCTGGATGTGTCACATTGAACACATTGATTTTTTTCCCCTTACATTTCACTGGAAGGACCGAACTGACTGGAGGGATTATGCATCCTCTTTGGCCCACAAATACCTCCAAGAGGAGCTGGCGAGTGCTGCTGGGGAGAGGTGAACTCTGTAACGTTTGTTGGTTGAGAACCCAAAGGTGCAGGCAGTCTGGTTAAAACCCACAAATCTACTTAAATTAAAATAAAACCCGGAGGTACACGTGATAAACAACTTCCTTAATGACTAAACCTGAAGAATGCACTTTTTAAAAAAAATTTACAGTTGCAGCCCCTGGCCTCTATGAGATCATTGCCTAACACTGCTGAACCAACAGTTAATTATTATCATATCATTGTTTAATTGTCTCCGACTTTCAAATGTCCGCAACAATAAAACAGTGAGTAAACCTGCACATCTAGTCTAATCTGAAATTATTTTGTGAGTTTTATTGGGTTTTATGCTATCCGAAGCCTTTTTCACCATAGAGAAACTGTCAACAAATAAGTGCCTTAACAAATTATTCCTCCAGTGAAGCTTTACCTCTAAATATAGACCTGCTGTATGTTAGTCATGGGTTTGGTCATGCGTCGGCCACAGCTCCAGGGATGCTGGTGTGTGTTTGTGCACTACAGGCCGGGGGGAGCACAGGGAGAAAGATGACCAAATCTTTTCAACACACACTCACACACACATAATTTAATAACCCCTCTGTGGAAACAAAGCAGTGGGAGGGAAGGAGAGAGCAGATGGACACAACCAGAGAGCAGGATTTTGCCATGTTGTCTTGTACAAACCGTCTCTCTCATGCACACATTATTTTAATTTCACATTTTTTAAATTTCTGTGTAGTAAGTTCACTGAGTTACACATGGTTTGGGATTTCTACATTGTCCACTAAAAAGTTCTGCCATCACTTTCTCTGAATGAGGGGTGTGACTACTAGTCCACTTGGGAGGGCGTCACGTGATCGTGTGTGTGGGCGTGGCCAGGGAGCAGAAGCAACCCAGCCTGAGCTGAAGCTGTGATTGAGAAAGGAAAGTAGGAGAGAAGGAAAGAAAGGCAGAAAAGGAGTGGAAAGGGTTGGGTGAGTTGTTCATTTTTTACATAAATTGTGTGTTTTCTGCCTTGCTGTGAGAGGCAGAGTGGGCTTTAAAGAGAAGGAGGAAGAGTCAGGCTGGGAGAATGAAAAGAGAAACTCATCGAGGGGGGGTGTTCATGTGGGGCTTCATGTTGCAGTTAGTTTCCCAGGTGTCTTCAGTGCTGAAGTTTTGAAGCTGAGAGGTGAAGGCTGAGCAGTTCTGAACAGGGGGTCTGAGGAAAGAACATAATTTGGCTTGACAGCTTTATACTTACCAAGATATCTGTTTTCTTTCTTTTCTCATTGTTCAGCCATTGGGAAGAGTTGGGGGGGGGGGGGGGGGGGGGTCA
>JARVJO010000111.1:18029960-18044297 GCA_031762555.1 Cynodonichthys magdalenae | reverse complement strand
CCCCCCCGCCCCCCCCCCCCAGCACGTCTCTTCTTCCACCCCCCTCACTTTCCCCCTCCCCTCTCCTTTTTCTTTCTTCTTTTCCCACCCCCTCTGTCCTCTGCTCTGCAGCATGAGTAGTTTAAGTCACAAAAGTCCTGATTTACTCTTTAAGTAAATGTCTGTGGTTTGATTTTTTTTAGCTTCTTTTGCATCATATCAGAGTTTTCAGTGATTTCTTGTTTACAACTCTCTCAGAAATCTTTCTAATTCTGATTTTCCTGGTGAGAAGAAAGTTAGCTTCAAGCCCTGAAGGCCAGTCTAACTTTGGAAATATTATCTGTTTATCATGTGTTTGATGCGTCACAAGGCCCACTTTTGTCAAGTTTGCCTGATGTTGATAAGCTGAATACAACAAACAAAGGAAGAAACAAAAATTTCTTAAAGAAATGCATATTGCTGATTTTACAATTTAAATGTGGCAAAACACGCTTTTTTTAATCTCATTAGCAGGAATCCTGTGCAACTTTTATAGGTTATTTGCAGAAATGTATCACAAGTATATAAATTGGTGAAGGTCCTGTCACACTAGACAACTTATGCCAACTTATGAAACATTTATAATGTCTAAATGTCTAATAAAAGTAATATATTTGATCAATTTGTTAGAATTACATTATGTACACACCGAAAAGAAGCTTCCTGTTGATTTTTTTCAATTCCATCTTCAATGTAGATGTCTTTTAAAATGTTCATAAGTTGGCATAAGTTGTCTAGGGTGCACATTTTTTGCAATTCAGTCTTTAACTAGTCACCAACAGACGCAGATTAATGATAGCTTAAAATGCCTGCAACATCAAATTTTTGTAATAAATATGCATGCATTTTTGGAAAGATAACAGATAGCATATTGCAAAAACAAAACAAAAAAATTCCGACTGCTGAGATGAACAGTTGTTGAGATATTTGCATGCGAAGTAACAGGAAGTGATGTCAAAGTGGAACGTCTGAATGTGAAAAGAGCATCACTACAAAACAACACAAACAGTAGAGAAAAATCTGATGTTTCTTTAGATTATTTAGAGTCATTATCAGAGAGATGAAGAAGTTCAAATAGTTCAAATAATATTGTTTCAATTAACAAAGATCAGGGAGTTTTTTCTTAAAGATTTTCCCATTGATGTCACTTCCTGTTTCACGTTAGCTGAACCAAATTCAAAAGAAAATGTGCCATTTATGTTACAAAATGGATAAAAATCATGTGTATTCTGCCAAGTTTTTTGAATATAAAGATGTTTTCTTTGACCTTTTGTATTTGAAGTATGTGCATGTCACCGGCACTGAGTGTGTATGAATAACATGCGTGTACAACGTATCCTGGATTGTTATAATACAGACAAGCCATGCTGTTGTAGAAAATTAACTAACATGACATTTTAGCCAGCAGGCGTTTTTCACAAACTCATTAAAACTCATTAGAAACCACCCACAGCCATTGTTTGTGTGCTTGCTAATCAGATTAAGTTGCTGATAAAAATTAACTCAATTGCTTGTGATAAAATCTCGACTATGTTTGTTTTGTTTATCAGTATTGGGAAATAAAATACCAACGGATTCTTGTTCTTCAGTTCCCTTTTATCATGACAGATATATTGTTTTAGGGGTCAGATGATCTTTTTGTCTTGTTTTTTTTTTCAAACCTTGATTTTTTAAATTTAAATCCACTTCTGTTTAAGCTGAACTTAGTGTTGGGCAGTTATCTCACACTTTTAGTCTGTCAGAAAGTAATCATGAAATTATATTGATGAAACAGTCAAATGATTAACTTCTGGGGTCAAGTCTGTTCAAGATGGCCGCCACAGCTAATCATCGTTCACCTGCACAAAAATGGCCGTACCTCGGTGAATTTTACAGAGACAGTGAGCTAAAATTTGGTGTGGTAGTAGCTGAGAGTTAACAGCATACTCTGAGTGCTAAAAGATTATACAAAATTATGAGATTTTACTACAGCTTTGCATTTAATGCTAATTTCAAGGTTTGACCCCAAAGGCTAGTTTGAAATTCTGTCCTGCAATGCTGCAGGCATTACACATTCCTTTGATTTTTTAAAATGTTTTGTTATATTTGCCTGCAGATTTTTTAAAATGCAGCATCATTTAGTCAGAAATGACGCATATCTGCAAATCCATTTTGACCCACACAAGTCCAGAGGGAAGATGTCTTTTCTGCTCTGTGTCGTGGCTGAGAGGAAGTCAGACATGTCGTGTCCTTTCAGTGCTGACAGCCTGTCGCCGTGACAACGCTAGATGGAGGGGGGAGATAGAACGATGGTGGTCTCTTTTTCGGCGCTGTGGCAGAATAATTAAGTAATTATGGGTCATCTGTCGGTTCTTGATTTGGGGATTGTGACTGGAAGTTATAGATTTGGTTTTGGCTTGGAGACAAATACCTCATTTAAATTAAAATAATTTCCCCTCACGATATCACAAAATCTGCAATTTGTTAGCGCTTGGCGTGTGTGTTGTAAAATAATCTCAGGTAATACCTAAGTTAGAGCCTTTTTTTGTTTTTGCAAGTGTTGCTTACCTGTGGCAGCCAACTTGACATGTTTATCAGGTTTAGATGTAGCCTATATACAGTGATTAACCAGTGGTTCATGAAATATTTTGCTAACAGACAAATGTATGCATATACAAGCAACAGCATTATTGCTTGCTTTTGTGTGGCGGGTGATAACGGTTAATCTCTTTTGTTGGACTGACATGAAGGATAAGTGGAGTCGTTCCTGAACAGCGTAATGTTTCTCATTTCCTCCCATAAACTGCTGCGTCACATTCAGAGTTGAAGTATTTGAAACTAGTCAGCCCGTTTTACCACTTCATACTTAGTGGGTTCCTGATTTACTGCACTCTGGGCTCTGTTTGTCCTCGGCCCAATACCCTGTCCCTCTGCAGCTGTTAGCTGTTTCTGTGGTTGGACCCTCCTAGTTTCCTTCTATGTTTCTCAGAAATGTTTAAAGCTGTGAGTTATGTTTGTGGTCAGCGGGTTCTCACAATGGTTTTCAGCAACACGGTTGGACTTTACTTTTCTCAGTCTGTGCTACCAGCTATCGATCCAAACTCTGCCCAGGGTCATTAAGTTTCTGGTCTTGTCAGTTGTTGTAAGACTTATCATGACGCTGCTCTTTATCTCAGCGGGGATGCTCCATCTCTTCGGCTCCTATCGTTATTTGAGACGAGCTATCTGCACCACCAGAAGCTTCAGAGCTGCGTTTCAACACGGAGCAACACCATCTGCTTCGCTCCACATGAGGCCAAGGGTTACATTCTCCAGAGGCCATCACAAATGACATTTCTGACAGATGAAGGCAGCCAGCGGGATTCTTTAGACTTTAGACTTTCTTTTTAAATGCCAGTTTCTTTTTGTTTCACATGTAGCCATCACTGACCTCACTTCTTCACATCACAGGAATAAAAATACTTTTTGATTTTAAGGTGTTTTTGTGGGATGAAGTGAAATAAATCAATGCATAAACCATGAATATGTTTGATAAAGAGAACATAGGGGAAGAAACCCAACAATGTGAAGCTGTCTTAAGAAAAATCCTTTCTATTTTTTTGATCGGACTAATTTTAGAGCTTTTCTGGGTGTAAACAAACCTTAAGAAGTTACATTAATATTAACTGATATGCTTTTTAGTTCAGATATATTGCACTTCCTGTGTTGACCTGTTATCTGGTTGCCTCTGACGTAATCACTGAAATGCTTCTTTGACTTGCCGATAGTTCAAAACTGTTTATTTATCACCCAAAAGTGAAGCAAAAGAATCCTAACCCATCAAGACAGTGGTGAGATTTTGCAAATATTTTCCTCTTAGATGCACTTCAAAGCTGCAGGACATTCATATTGGCAAAACACAGATTACAGAAGTGAAAACATATTATGTTCAGTAAAAGAATGCATTTCTGGTTTCTGTTTATCTCCATCTCCTGTCTTTGTTCCCTCACCCCTCCGTAGACACTAAGGAAGATCCATCAGGACAAAATGGAATCAAAAAGGATGAAAAAATCTGTGTTATAGTTCTAAGCAGATCTTATTTTTGAAGCTGAGAGTCTTGGGTTTCATGAGGTTTCTCAATAACACAACGATGGCTTTGTTTCTGACGGTCACGAGGTCAAGTTTCACACTGTTTTCATTAAACGTAGAGTTGGATGTCCCTGACGGGTCTTGAATGAATGACTTGAGAGTGGAGTGTTGAGATGTTGCTGGAGATGCTATGAAAAGAGGATTTTCAGTTCTAGTAAACAGAAACATGTTTCTGGAAGAGGGGAACATTTGTCCAGGAGGTCACGCTACATGTCAGTGTAGGAAAGTGTTGCTTCAGGATGTTGAAGAACATATTTCAATGAAAGACTGTATATGTGAAAAAGATTGTGTTCAGTCACTTCGGTGCGACTCAAGAACCAGGAAACAAATTCAACATTAGACTTGGATGTTATAAAGCCATACATGTTACCCACAGCTGGACCAAAATACAGATGTTTATTGTCCTCATGTTTAGTGTCGAATCAACGAACACAGCACCATATAAACATATTCTCCCTGAGCCCAGCCCCTCCTCTGGCAATATGTCGGATCCGGGGCAGAACTCCCTATGGAACAGTAGTTCTGATTATTTAAGTGTTGTGAGAGATTAATGCATGTGTTAACTAATCATAAGTACATTTTGGTTTAGGTGACCATGACATAAGCCCCTCAAAACAGATTGCACATCAACTAAATTACAGCTCAATCATAAAATTAGATTAATTACGCAAAATAAGTTATCAAAACATATCCTAGTTGTCCTAGGAAATAAAACAGTATGTGTAGTGCATTTAAAAATCAGTAATAATCAGAATAAATTTCTTCATATGCAAATGTAATTCCATCAATCAGAATTAAATCTTAAATCAGACTCAAAAAATCTTGTTTGAAAACAAGCAGTAAATGTCTAAAAATGCGTTTTGCCGCTCTGGGGCGGAGCTAGACTTTCTTGCAAGTGTTGGTCAGGGTGTTTTTAGGGGCATATTCAAATAAAGAAAAACAATCTGGATTTGAAATTTCAAGATGACCGTCACAGCTATAATTTAGCCAGTTTAAGACTTATTCAGATTAAATTTGTTGTGGGGTAGCTAAAAATGATCACATTCCAATTACTAATGCTAAGCCCAAATTAAGCTAGCCACTAATGCTAATTTTACAAGAGGCTACAATTCAGCCAATTTTAAACATGCACAGCTTTAAAAAAAGTATTAGACAACAATCTTTAAAAAAAATCTAAATCCTCACCAGCTTGTCAGTTATTTGGGGGTGGCCAATCAGGTGTCAGCAGTTGAACTTGCCACCCTGGCTATCTCTCTGGCTCCGCCCCTGCTGTTAGTTAAGAGTATTAAACACATCTGCTGCTGGACCTTTTTTTTCTTAAGCAATAAATAATTAGCCTCCAAAACTGACATAGAACCATTTATCTGCTTTGTCTTCCTTTGTTGCATATTGTAATTGTGCTACATTACATTGCTGTGAGTCAACTGCCTACTTTTTAGATTTGGCAAAACTTTCCTGTAAATGTTATAAACAAGAAAAACAATAAAAGATTTAGGCTGATTATTGATGGATATGTTCACTAAGAGGCACCTGTTGCCAAAAATAATGCTAAATGTAAAAAGTTATTTTTTTAAGTCACGCCTCAGCTAAAGTAAAAATATTTTTAAGCTACATAAACCGTTGAGTCAAATAGAAATGCTGTGGTTCAGCTGTGAAGTTCTCAACGAAAAACAGGAAACCCAGCATGTATCGGATAAAACATGCAGCAGAAAGTCATTTTTACAGGCACCACATGAATGACGGATATAAATCCGCTTTTATTAAAATGGTGTCAACATTTAAACCAGAGAGGTTTTGGAGAAAATATGTGCAAACTGTGAACCAAAACGCATGCAGACAGATGTAAATGCGGGTCATATGAAGCATTTCTCAAAACTGCCTTCATGTAAAAATAAATGACTGGTAACTGAAATAATCTCTTTGATGGGATTCATCCATTCATGCAAGGAAAAAGCCTCGGCTCATTGTATCCATTCATTCATTAAATAAAGCTCTATCAGTTAATCCTCAAATGGTGCTTTTGTGTTTGATGAAGCAAAGAAAAAGAAAATCCTTTGCTTTGTGTCTTATCTTCATTCACAACACCTGTTTTTAAAGCTGTATTTCCTTTTTGATCATTTTGAAGGCCAGATTAGATGGATCAGAGACCATGTACAGGAGCAGTATGTATCCCATGATGCACCTGCTTTTGTCAGTTTCTCATACAGCACTGAGCTTCAGGTGTTTTTTTCAGGTGTTTGATGTATTGTTCTGTCTTGTTTAGGAACAGTTTGGATCTTCTCAGGTGGCTCTAAAGTCATGATCTGAACCTGTATAATTTATATGACGTGTTAAAACCTCTACTCTCAGACCTGGATTCAAAAGGTTTTATTTTTTAAAAAAAAGAGTGCAGTTATGTACACAAGTAGCCGAAACACAGCAGAAATGTTACAATTTCACTCAAACCCGTATAGCATGATTTGGGCCTAAGGCTTGAATAAAAACCCTGAAAGTTCCTTTTTGTTTTGGCAACAGCGTCTGACAATAAAAGTTCCCAGCTGAAAAGGAGAAATGAAAATAAAAGCAGCAGGGTAGGTGCCACTCGATCGCTTGACTCAACTAATGTGTGACAAGGATCCATTATTAGAAGTGTATTAAAGGGTCTGGGGTCACACAGCACAAAGCAGTTTGACTGCAGATTTATAACTAATCTGCATTTTTCACTGAGGCTTCCAGTGCCGTTTGGGTTTAACCTGATATATCGTTTATATGCAGGGTTAGCCAAATGATTCTTTGTGACACTATGAAAATATCTGCAAACACAAGATAAAGATAAATGAATCTAAATACTTTAAAACATTGTGTTGAGGATCTTAACCACGCTGCACTAAATCAGCTTGTGCTTTCTGTAACAGAGAAATTGCACCCGGAGTTTGGGGAAAACCAAACTTTAAGTGGTCATTTACTGATTAATGAACATAGTTTTTTATGTTTTAGGTGAACTGTATATAGTGCTACATCAAAGTTCATCAGTTCCCTATTAAACTGTCAAAGAAGTGAAATTTAGAAGGACGGATGGAGATTGTTGAGGCTGCAGAAGGCGCGGTGCACCCTTCCTACTGGAAGTTCTTCTGTGTGTCTTGGATGAGAAGGAAATACCTCAGAGGAATTCATCTTTGAATTTTTGGGGTGTGGAAGTGTGGAGGAGGGTGAGTTTTTGATGTGTAAACTACAAGAGCAGTGGTATTCATGTAGGACATTTTATCGCCTGCTGGAGCTCTTTTACTGTGTCGATGTGTTAAAGACATCAGCAGTATTTTCTTAAATTCATTTAAACTTTAGCTGTCTTGACTGCTGCTCACCTGTAGACGGATGAGGGTGTGTGTCTTCATTCAGCTTTGTGTCTGGATCATTGTGTGACTGCAAACCTCAGACGATAAGTTTCTGTTGCAGCACAGGAAACGGTGTCTCCTCCTACAGTGACAGGAGTGTGTCAGCCTCAGCAAGCACACACTAGCACGCTTGGCAGAGCAGAGTTTGTGTTTTAGTTTGCTTGTTGCAGCATCTCCTTGGCACACAGCCTTCATCTTCTTACAAACAATTCTCCCCCTAAAGAAGTGAGGTAAGCTTTGGTTTGATTTTGGCTGTTTTGTCTTTGAGCAAGGTCAGCATCTAAGCTCAGCTTGATTTGTTTAGAACTGTGCAAAAACATGTTTTACCATTTAACTTGTGTAAATATGTCCATCTAAGTACTTTTTAAACAGGTTTGTATGTTGTACTGTATGTACTCCTGTTTTCTCTTTTAATTTCTAATATTCTTGTATTAAATGTGGGTGCACACAAATGTGATTTCGGTACAGTTATATCCTGTTTCACACAGGAAATGAGCTGCTCAGATCGGTATCCTCCAATGTGTTCTCAATTAAATCACTTAAATCATTTGAATTTACTGCTTTTGGTTTTGTTTCAAGTTTAGTTTTATTGTTCAGATCGTAAAAAAGAATCTTAATTTAGTTTTTCTTTGTTTCTCTCAGGGTCAGAGGTCAGCCTGAGCCATAGCAACATGTCCGAGTCCGCCAAGCCCCACCATCCCAACCCTCCATCCAAGGGGGAGAAGAGCCACGTAGGCGACTTCAGCTACGTGGGCATCGACGCCATCCTGGAGCAGATGAGGAGGAAGGCCATGAAGCAAGGCTTTGAGCTCAACCTCATGGTAGTGGGTGAGTTGTGAACATGAAATCATTTAATGAAAAAATAAATAAACTAACGGTGACCTTTTGATAGGTAGAATCAAGTTAAAGAGGACATATCATGAAAAATCCACATTATTAACTGTTAGATGCATTATGTTGTCAACTTTGAGTCTCTAGGAGTGAAGACAGGTGGAATTTAGTCTCATCTACTGCTGTTTAGATATCTTTATATACTGTTTGGGTCATATTTTTCATCCCAAGAATTATGTCACAGAATTTGCGAAGGAACTGCATAATAAGGTCTGGACTTACCAACTACAGTTTTGTCATCTTCATTATCCTTTGGTTCTGGGTCAGACTCTGGCTCCTACATGTAAGACTGGATGGACAAGTCTTCCCTTATTGACATCTTTTAATTAATTTGTAAATAAAACATTTCTGCGCAGCTATATAGTCCTAAACCCCTCTATCAAACTAGAATAAGCCGTGCTGGAGGGGGGCGGGGTGTGAAGCACCTCGATTGGATTTAAAGAGACAGCCTCAAAATGAGTTGATCTGAGACAGAGGGGCTTGTGGAGTTACAATAAGGAGGAATTCAGCCCAAAACATTGTTGCTCCACTTCTCCAACTGAATGATTTAAATGTGAAAAAGAAGGATTTAAAAGCAGGATATTGTCTCCTTTTTAATATAACTCAAATTTTTACTCCTTTTTTTTTCTGCTTCAAACACTTCAAGAGCTGAATGTTATTAGTTCACCACAATAAAAAGCTAACACTGTGGGGACACTGTTGCAAATGTTAGTGAAAATAAAATAAAGTCAAATGCTCAGTTCAGACTCCGACTTTTATTATTGCAGTCAGACGGCAAACCTCTGTCTAAAGCTGACATGTATCCACTTGCAGAGCTCTGACACCTCCAGGACAAATAAAACTTGAGTAGTGAAATAAAATATTGTGTAACATTTGAAAGTGCTCAGCATACAAGCCGACGAAGAACTTCAAACCTGAACAAAGTGATCTTATTGTTATCAGAGGAAGCTTTGATGTACAGCTCAGTTGTTGGACATAAGATTTTTTGGAGTCAGGTGTTTGCAGCTATACGGACTTCTCTTTTAGGTTTGGTCCAGAAATTTCAAAGCACTTCTCAATTTCTTTGCTACATTACATGATAATGATGCTTGATGCAGTGTTTATTTCTACAGTGTAAATAACTCCTTCCTTGTTTCTCATAGGCGCTAAAGGATAATAAGATACAAAATAGTTTCTGTCAGGCTCCAAAAACCAAAGTAACGATATAAAAGGTCAGGACAGCTGTGAGTCTGAGTCATGTCCCCGTGGTCTCTTGGCATTCAGACAGTTCATTTTCCTAATGCCTCCCCTCAAACAGCTGACCTCAGCTGAGGAACTGGACCGTGTGTCTGAGAGTCTGTGTGCACCAGTGACCGAGGCAAAGAAAATATGAGCATGTGCTTGTGGGTGAATACATCGAGTGGAGCTTGAGTGTGAGGTTGGTGTAAAAGAGCACATTTGTCCCTGGGTGGAACAGAGGACCTGGCAGCTCGGCAAACTTCCACACAGAGAGCTGAGCCCACGGGGGGGGGGGGGGGGCTGCAGGCAGGAAAACAATAGAAATATGGAAAAGAAGGTGCTGAGTGTGTGTAAAAGTTCATTCTGAAGCAAAGCTGAAGTCAATTGGAACATAGTGCAGTGCTAAAGCAGGTTGTTTAGTTTGAAGATTCATATTGATTCATGAACATAAATGCGCACAATGTGAGTGGAATGGAAGTTTTTACATCTTTGCACTGATAAAACCGGAGCAGGTTTCTTTCCACGGACAAATGCTTAAAAGTAAAACAACCATTAATATGAGGGAAAAAATGTTGCAGATTTTGTTTTATAAGTTATTAATTTTGCAGTGAGCGACTTCCTGCTGTAGCCAAGAACAAAGTGGACTACTGCTGCTTTATAAACAAGCTCCAGTCCCAAATATTTCATAACGGTTCATGCAAAATGCTATTTCATAAACTTTTACACTGCAATCATTTTTGCTATGTGTGTTATTTTTATTATTTTAGCAAAAATATTATGATACTCCTGCAGGAAAAGCTCCAAGCTGTGACAGAAATGTGACAGCTAGCTGCTACTGTTTGTGTTTGCAATCATCCACACAATTTCTGTAAACTGCAGATTTTGCATTCTCTGTGAAAATGCAGAGTGAATGCTTAATTCTGAGAGAATTTTACTGAATAGCTAAAACAAGCTAAAACTAGACTAAGTGTAGGTAAAAAAAAAAAAAAGTTGAAATTAGCCCAAAGAAATAAGAGCATGTTTGCTGAATAAGGCAGCAAGAGCTCAAATTAGCCCAAACAGTAGCTAAAACACACACAACAGAGGAAAAAAGCACAAACAAATTAGCAGAAAAATAGCAGAAAAGGTCAGAATGATGGCTAAAAAATACAAAAAAGGGCTACAATCAGTTTAAAAAGGAGTTTAAAAAAGCAGAAAAAAATAGAGTTTTTTAGAATGTTGAGGACAGATCCATTTGTTTTCATTGAGTGGAAAAAAACGGCCAAAAAACTAAATATCTCAAAGTATAAATAGCTGAAGTACTAAAAGTCATAGCCAAAATGTCCTGAAGTAGTTAAATGTTTTATATATTTTTATTGTTTAAATAGCACAAAAATTGCAGAATGTGCCAAAAAACATGGGGAAAATGTGTCTATTGGTTATTGGTAACAATCATGTGATGTTCGATTAACAGCTTCTAAAGATCTAAAATATATCTTTCATAGCATTAAACTACTTTAATTTTTGGTGTTTTTAGATCTAAATGAAAACGCTGATGTTGTTTCTGACAGAGAAATGTGCCTCACGACTTCCTTCAACACAGAGAATCTGTTTATTAAACAGTGAATCACAAAGACAACCATGTTCAGAAGTAATATACATTACTTCAGACATGACTCATTGGAGTTTATCAACTTGTGGGTGATCTTTTGTGTGTTTGTGTGTGTGGTCTGTGGTATCCATCTCTCGGCCCCCATAGGTTGCACATCTGACCCCTGCAGCTTCCTGCTCATGCGTCTGGTTTCAAATATTCACATACACACTCACCGTTTGACCCTTTCGTTGAGGTTAATGTCATGTCCATGTGGTGCAGTCTTTTTTTAGTTTCGTTGTAGAGAAAGTCTTCAGAGACTTTTTTTTTTCTCTTTGCATGTCCAGGATTGAAACCACCTGTGGATCTGACATGTCCGTGTGTGTTTTTGTGATCAGGGCAAAGCGGCCTGGGGAAGTCCACCCTGATGAACACACTGTTTAAATCCAAGGTGAGCCGTAATAAGTCAGTGCAGTCCGACCCGGAGGAGAGGATCCCCAAGACAGTCGAGATCAAGTCCATCAGTCACGGTTAGTTCATGTTTAGCTGCCTGTATGATTCGCACACATGGTGCTAATAACACTATAGCATGTGTGTTTTCTTTTGCTATAATCAGGATGATTTCATCTCTCCAAAGTAAACAGTTCTGTAAAAGATTAATAAATACCTGTGTTTAGATGTGGAGGAAAAAGGAGTGAGGATGAAGCTTACAGTCATCGACACTCCAGGCTTTGGGGATCAAATTAATAATGAAAACTGGTGAGTGAAGTCACTTCCCCCGCTGCTCTGGTGCCGTTACTCATTCACCACATGGGATCAGCAAAACTATAAAAGCAGCGATATTTTTTTAAAGTTCTGTGGAAAGGTTATATTTTATTAGTTATAAACAGATGAATTCTTTATTTAAACAAAATAAAGTATATTTAGCACAAAAAGTAAGGAAACAAGGCTTTTTGAAAATAAATCTTATCAGGTACTAAAAGCTCAAAACAAGAGTCAATAGCAACAGCAAAATAAGCTGTTTGGCAAAGAAGATTTTGCTAATTTATCATGTGTAAAACCCACACACTCAGCTCTACTGCTCATCCCACAGATGCATGTTCCTTACAAATGTGGCACCTTTTAAAAGGGAAGATAACAGGCTTTCCAACAGTATACGTTTTATTGCCAAGAAGCTTTGTTACAACAAAGAAATAATCAACCTTCTGCTAAGTTTAGTTTGTCACTACATATTCTAAATAACTGCATACATTTTTGAACTTTCCCGCTCCAGCTGGCAGCCCATCATGAAGTTCATCAACGACCAGTATGAAACCTACCTGCAGGAGGAGATCAACATCAACAGGAAGAAGAGGATCCCAGACTCCAGGGTGCACTGCTGCATATACTTCATCCCTCCCACCGGCCACTGGTAAGAGTCCACTTCAAAGAAAACCACCTTCCTGATCAAGTGCTTTACTTCATCTGAGGCTCTTGAAATGCTTCTTTTACCACCTGTGTGTGTAGAGCTCTTAAACACGTCTTCCATTGAATTTTCTTTTGCGCTCTCCACTGTGACGAGTCTAAGTGGAACTTATCCTCCCTCTCAGCGCTTTTCATGTTAACAGCTCGTGTTTAAGCAACAATGTTAAAATTAAAATTGTGTTGTGCTATTTATGGTTGTGTTTATAGCCTATGTGCCAGTAGAAGACCACGCTCATATTGTGCACATGCAGATAGAAACTAGACTAACCACCACCTCCCAGACCCGTGTGACCCACTGCTGCTTCCCCTCGACTCAACAGCTGCCCACTTGGAAAACAAGTTCTCTGTATAACCAGGGGATGACACCTGATATGTGTGTGTCCTGTTGTTTGACAGACGACATCATCATCTGCTCATGGCTCCACAGCTGCTGCTTTAGAGCGAGTGTGTGTGTGTTTGTGTAAAACAGGGTGCAGGTAGTGGACTGAAGTGGGCTGCAGACATGCTGACACTTGTATAACTCTGCTTGTGTAGATGTCCTGAGTGTGTTTGTGTGTCAGCTAACATGCATCGCCTCGTCGTTGTGAGTTTACTTTTCCATTTGTTTTTGGAATCAGAAACGTAAATGTCTTCCTCGCAGTCGACCTGAGGAAGCAGTAAAACAAAGACATGTTTGAACCTGACATACTTTAGGAATGAAAGCATGATTAACACATTCATCGATGTCATTTTATTCAGACTGAGACATGTTACAGTAAAGTTTGCTTGGATCAAATTATCAGTAGTAGTAGTTATTCTGGTTTAATATACATTTTACACAACATCCCAGCTTTGTCAGAATGGAGGTTGTGCGTTATGTTGTGAAATAATTGTCATGTGAAGAGACACACATGATGATCCAGCACATGCCTGCCTGCACTGTTGTTTCTACACATACTGAGTTCATGCATTTTTTAAATAAAGTAAAAAAAAACACTGACAAAAACTACTATTGACCCTTTGCAACTGCGTCACCTAATCACACGGAGGCGCCATGACGAACGAACGAATGGATGTTTTAGGTAGAGGGCTTAAACTTTAACGATGCTTTATTTTCATGCACTCAGAAAGTTCTATCAAGTGGAACTTTTTTCAAACTTAAAACAGGTGTGATGAGGTCCTGATGCTCATTTTACAGTAGACTGAAAGCTGGTGTTTATCGGACCTTAAAAACCAGAGCCACGACTGAATTTAGTCTTTTCTGTCTTCTTTGGCAGCAGAGGAAGTGAATGAAGCCAGTCTGTGTTGACAATACTTCTAAATTAAATAAAATTTGTCTCTCAAAGACTGCAGCTCTCATTTACAGCCACCTCGTTCGGCTCTCTCTCCTCTCAGTTGGGGTTGTTTACAGCGCACGCAATTTCTGGTGGGCTTCTTAGCTTAGCTTCATTCACAGTCCAGCTGGCGCATATATCATGGCCAAACATTAGCAATTGGGTAAATCAGATCCAATTGTTTTAAACTTCAACAGAGTCCACTCCTCCAGCAAGAAATCATTTGTCAATAGCCAAGACCCTCTGTACGAAGCACAGTGTAGGATAAGGGGCTGTTTGTTACCATGCTAAGGAAGTACAGTTGTGGTCAAAAGTTTACATGCACTTGTAAAAAACATAATGTCATGGCTGTCTTGAGTTTCCAATAAGTTCTACAACTCTTATT
>JARVJO010000111.1:18014574-18029860 GCA_031762555.1 Cynodonichthys magdalenae | reverse complement strand
TATTGGAAACTCAAGACAGCCATGACATTATGTTTTTTACAAGTGTATGTAAACTTTTGACCACAACTGTATATGGAATGCACTGAGGTCCTCCCGTCTGCACTGTTGATAGCTGCTGTTTTCTATCTTCATCCAAAGGTATGCTATACAATGACAGGTTTGGTTTGTTCTCTAGTCTGTGCAGCTGACCGTCCAGCACCCTATGACCCCTTTTACAGGTTAATCAACTAATTAAAAGCAATATTAGGCTACCAACTGTCTGTTTATTGACTAACCATACAGTAGTTTAAACATGCATACGTTGTTTTGATGTCTGTCATGGAGGAGTGGGCCGCCTTCTGAAGAGTGTGCAAAGGGTCAATACATTTGTTTTTATGTGCTTGTTTTTTTTTTTTTTTCCATTTGTGTTTTTTTGCCCCCTCAAGCTTTTGGTTCATGACTTGCTCAGCGTTGCTCATCTGACTTTTAGCTTTGTGCTGCTCTTTATCTTTTCCTCTTTCCGTGCTCGTCGTAACACATGCTCACCAGTGTTGCATCCTGTTTCAATACGCTTGTGTGTGTGTGTGTGTGTGTGTGTGTGTGTGTGTGTGGGGAACAAGCTGGGCCTTCCCTTCATATCCGCCCCTGGGAGTTTTCACTGAAGCAGGCTAGTTTTGGCTCAGCTGAGGCTAATTGGAGGGAAGCAGATTGCATGATGGGAGTTTGTGTGGAGGATCAGCTGAAGGCAAAACTGAGTCAAGAAATAAAAAAAAAAAAACATAGAAACAGAACAGAGTTAAAAGACAGTTGTAATAATCAGTACGATGGGCATTAAAAACATTTCGTCGTCATGAAAGTTGGACGATCAAATAACATAATGTCTGTCTGTGTTCATGGTTTCTGTGGTTGGTACATTTACAGTTGATACACTTGAGTCAACCTAAATAAAAAAAGAGGCTGCTACAGTTAATTAACCTTAGACACACAAATAGTAACTCAATCAGCAACACAGATATTAAGCTAAAATTTGGTGTGGTAGAAGCTCAGTCATCCCATCAAACACCCAAATACTAGCAAATCACATAATATTACTTTGTTTCAATACAGTAATTTTTCATGCAGTGTGGATGTGTTCCATCTTAAGCAACAAAGAAAAAAAATAGGAAAATTGCAAACAAATATACATCTTAAAAAAACTAATCTGACAGTTTATTGAAACGACTCTCGAGAGATTGAAACAGTAAAAAGTTTCTGTGAACTCAGAACAGACAGTCTGCGCTGCCCTCTAGTGGTCATTCTGTTTCATTACATCAATTCCTAACAAAAGTAGTTCTTTAAATTGACTCGTGGCTTCCTGTGCTCCTGCAGTCTGAGGCCTCTGGATGTGGAGTTCATGAGTCGTCTCAGCAAAGTGGTGAACATCGTACCTGTCATCGCCAAAGCTGACACACTGACCCTGGAGGAGAGGGACAGCTTTAAACAGACGGTAAGAAGGCATTTATGACCCCAAAACAACTCATGAACCATTGGACCCAGTTTTTATGAAATTCTCAAAGAATTTATTAGTTGCACATCTACAACTGATCAGCTTTTTATGTCGACCTTTACCTCAGCTGGTGTTTCAGGTATTGAGCTAAAATTTAATGTAGTAGCTGATCATCTGCAACACACACTCTTTTAGTTCAATTTTTTGCAGTATTATATGCGTTTGCACATAACGTTTAACCAAAATGGTTAGGTGGTGGGTGGTATAGTAATAGTATGTGGTGTTACTTACTGTAGGAAGAATGTGTGTTTGTGAAGCTATCAGCTGTGACAACAGAATGCAGAGGAGTGCAGATACATGATTAAATGCTGGCCTTCATTCATAAATCCACACTGTTTCTCCAGAGGGAGTATTCAGTTCTCTCTGTGTCACAGTCATCTACCTCCTCTATAACACACTCCTCAGTTTGATAGTGAACCCTCATAGCTCCACCTTCTCGTTTTTCTGCTGCAACAGTTTCTCGTTTGACCGATCGGCGCTTCGTGTCTGCCTCTGAGAGTTTCTGTTGGATCATTTTAAACGAGTCTGCCAGTCACCCGCCGTTCCTTTATCTTTCCACTCCTATTTTTTTATTTTTTTAGGAAACAATCGTTTTATTTCAGAGAGGTGGAAGCTGCACAGTGAGTGTTTTGGCTGCTGTGTGTTTCCTCTGATGCTCCAAACAGCGGTCGGTCCTGTCCCTGACAGAGAGTAGAAGCTGCAGAGCTGCTGTAGGAGCTGGATTGTTTTGGTTGGCCACTCATGCACAGCATGACCCTGAAAATTATTCACTATAACCTTTTAGTGCCCTTAAATTTGTTGCTCTGCAACTCCTTCACAACACCAGAATATATTATTTTAACTCTGATCATCCGGAGCTCTGAATTCTTCAAACCAGAAGTTAAACTTTCTTCTGAACTGATCTCAGTTTGAGCTCTACAACTCATAAGGAACTTTGTATTTTAGGTGCACATTTGACTGTGTTCTTGTTGTGTTGTTGTTCCGGGCTGTGCGCAGATTAGGGAAGAACTGCGAGCCAACGGGATCGATGTTTACCCCCAGAAAGAGTTTGACGAGGACTCAGAGGACAGAATGATCAACGACAAAATCAGGGTGAGTTCCAGCTGCTGACCTGAGTCCCTGCAGAGCTTAGAAGTTGGAGCCGAACACAGCCTTATTGTAGTTTGCTAGTTTAATTTAAGACTCACCTGCTGCCATGTAATGTTTGCATCTGTTTGTTTGTTATGTTGTTAGCAAAATATTTAATGAACTAGTTGACAAATCTTAAAGAAAGTATCAAAGTAATCACAGACAAAAACAGATATAACTTTTGGAGTCCACCTGATTCAAGATGGCCGCCAACGTTAATGGAAACAAACAGGTGGCCATAACTCTCAGTTTAACAGAAAGTGTGCCAACATTTGCTGTGGTAGTAGCTGAGAGTCATTACCAAGACATTCTCCGAGGGTTTAAAAGTCAAGTCACATCTTTTTTTTAAACTTGAGCCTGCAAGGTGGCAGGTGATGGATTACTTCAGGAAATGCAGGAGTCACACTACAAAAATTAGCCATCGAAAAATAAGTAAAAAAAAACTAGATTATAGTTTGAAACTCCTCAAATTAAGTGAAATAGTCTTGTCTGTGCAGTAACTTCCTAAAGACTTGTTAAAATAAGGAAGTGTATCGGCCTCTAAATAAAAAATACATTTTTGGTGATATAAGATTGAGACAGTTTTTGCAGAGCTTTCTGTCTCAGTTTTCTTTGGGAAACTGAACAAACCACATGTTCTGTTTCACATCAGGAGATGATCCCTTTTGCTGTTGTGGGCAGCGATCAGGAGTACCAAGTAAACGGCAAGAGGATTCTGGGAAGGAAAACAAAATGGGGCACCATAGAAGGTGAGAACACAGCTCTGAATGCAGATCAGTCATGTTCACACAGGTGCTGTCAGAAATGTTCAAATGAGGTCAGATTTTTGTTTCGCTCTCAGGCACATGTTTACACGCAGTGTGTTTGTTTGACTCCGTAACCATGGAGACAAAGAAGGAATGGGTACGGATTCACAGGAACTTTTGTTTATCTTTTTGGATTGAGAACGTAAAGCACAGGCCAACTACGTTTACCTTGAACAAAGTTATTGTATGCAAGAGCTTTCAGGAGGGAATATGTGACACTTTTTTGTATAAGTGACAAAACGAGGGTTACTTCAGGTTCTAAAACGTCTTTCAGACCAAAGGCAGTTTTCACCAAACTCGCTGTTGAACTCAGCGGTGGGCCCTATGAGCCGTTTATTCCACAGCAGATTGTTGAAAATATTTATGCTGAGTGGAGACAGCTCCTGGTTTGGTGACAGTGCAGTCGGCTATAATGTATCTGAATTTAAAGAAAGAAAAAACAACAAAAGATCTTGCACTCTTTTTTTTTTATTTCTCAGAGATACGTTTGATCAAAACCAGCTAAAACCAGATAAAAAGGAAAACGTCAATAAAAGTTCAAATAAGAGAATACAGGAAAAGATGAAATAAATAAATTAACAAACTCATAAAATAAAAGCTTATTATTTATACCATCATGTTTGCTCTCCAGCTATCATTGTGCTTTATTTTACTTTCAAAGGAAAAAAGTTCTTTCTTCTCAGAAAAAAAAAAAAAACCCTCTTCTGAACTTATGAATCCTTTCAATCTGGGATTCTTTGAACACCTCCATGAAGCTGTAAGTTTGGAGAGGTGAAGCAAAGAAAAACTGGGGATATAAATGCAGCTTTTGTCTGACTGACGGCACAAAAGCTGCATTTTAGAAAAAGCAGCAGGAGAAGAGAGGAAGCTGCTGGACGTCTGTGTGTAAACGGGACAAACGGAGCTTAACGTGTTTGGTCTTTATAATCCAGAATCTAAAATTGGGGGGGTGAATTTCTGGGAGTAAGTAGGACAGCTGATGAATTAACACAGGAACCTCTCGGTGCTTCTGCAGCAGCTAGAAAAACCATCTGAACACCGTTTCTCGCAGCACGTTCCCTCGGTGACTCTAATCAGCGCTCACAGGCCGAGCAGACATTCCCCTCTCCTCGCCTTCAAAGTGGATTTAATTTCCTGCTCTGAATTTCAAAGCTTTTGCATAAACGGCGCCCTCCTTTTATTTCATTTTCAACCCCTTGACATAATCTCTAATTCCAACATGTGTTAGCCCTACCGGAGGCTCCGTCGGCTTGTCACGGGGAGTTTGTTAAAACGTCTCATTTAAACGCCCTCCACTCGGGAGGAGAGATGAGATGTATTAAACTTCTCTAAAGAGGAGGAGTGCGTTATCTTGGCTTAATAAAATTGCAGCAGATGTTGCTGCGGAGGATTATCCTCAGCTGACTCGTGGGCGATGCTGCCATCTTGTAGTGGTTTAGGGTTTGAGCTGATGTTTGAGAGATTCAGAAACTGATCACTGATCATTCTTCTCTTGCAGTCGAGAACGTCGCACATTGTGAGTTTGCTTACCTGCGAGACCTCCTCATCAGGTGGGACATAATGTTATCCTTGATTTTTCTTTCAGGGTAGGTGGGAGGTGGGGAATAAAACAGGTATTGGCTGAGTCTTCATTGTTAAGTAGCTCTGAATCGATGAAGTTTTCATTCTCTTTAAGAATAAGTGCAAATGAAATGTCTTCAATTGTTCTGCAGTGTTGCCTCCTTTTAGCATGAATCTTTCAGGGTGAGAAAATGTTTTTGCTTGCTGAGTTCATGTAACTCTGCTCTCAAACTACAAACTAAAAGCAAAGTTAGTTTCCTAATAACGTATCAAAGAAAGACACATTTGGGCCAAAAATCCCACCACAGCACTAAAACAGCCTCTCGACAGGATTTAAATGATCTTTTCTCTATTTAAGGGATTTTTATTTACTTGTTTATTTTTTGTTTGAGAAAACTCCCCAGTTGTTATAAACAAAGGAGTTCCCTTTTGTTGTCACTTCCTGTTTCACTTTAGCCATGCCAAGTAAAGTTATTTGTCAAAAGGGCATTATGCCAACTTTCTTAAAGCAGACATTTTGCATTTTCCATGCACATAGTTTAATTCTACACCACAATCGTATCTATGTTACCTTCAGTTGTTATGAAAACGCTGTATATAACAGAAAAAGTTTGAATTTCTAAAAACTTTGAAATTGGCCTCTGTCTCTTTAAGAACCCCCTACTGTTTCTGACACTCCCACTTCAGCACGTCTTCACGATGCTTCATGTAATTTACAAGCTTTTGAAGGAGAAAAGTCCAGCTAAACGAATCGTGTCCTCCTTAGGAATCGTTAAAGGAGGGTAGTCTCCTTGGCTTTCAAAAATCATTTCCTAAATGACAGTATTTTATAATCTGATGAGGCCTGAACTGAGTAGTTAGCATTACAAGCTCAACAGACATGCAGTTCCACCAGGCGTTTGCTAATTGTTGCTGCCACAGAGCTGTGTGGGGGAGGGGCGCTCTGTGGGGGCGGGGCTCGGCTGCAGACTGAGCTCCAGGGAGGAGCCATGTACAAATAGGCGGTGCTTTGTACCAGCAAGCATTTAGGAAGCTCCACATGTCTCCAGGAGATTCAAGGATTTCTCAAACATGCAGGAATGAGTCAAAGCAACACTCTGGATATGTTTTTAATAAGGGAATGACATTATAACATGATATAAAGCTAAATAAAGTGCTTTGCATGACCCCCCCCCAAAAAAAAACAAAAAAAAGAAAATAGGCTGTCTTCTTCCTCTTTTTGGGTTCTTTAGGCACTTTTTAAATGAGGCACACATTGTGAAGCGTTTTTCTTTTCTTCCATAATGAAGACATCTTTTTATTTTAATTTAGGACACACATGCAGAACATCAAAGACATCACAGGCAGCATCCACTATGAGACTTACCGTGTCCGCCGGTTAAACGAGTCCAACGGCCACCTCCTCTCTCAGCCCTCCGACCATCCCGCCGTGCAGCCGAAGGCCAACGGTCAGCTGGAGGCGCAGCCTGCGGCCCTGCAGGCCAACGGAGTGGCTGCTCAGCATGAAGCTCTATCCCACGAGATGTAGAGGGGCGGGCACCGGGTTCTAAAATGTGGACACAGGCGGGCATAAACATACACTCAGACATGAACCGGCTCACACACACTGACCGTGTGAAGATACACAAGTGGACTACCAACTTCAGCTACAAGAAAAGTAATGATTTCCTCCATGTTTTTTTTTTTTTCTCTGACCTTCTCTCCTCATTTCAGTTCTGTTCAACAGGCTCTCATTGAGATTGCAAAAGTTGTCAGATCACAAATGATCAAGTTAGATTTTTAAGCGTTGGAAACACATCATCAACAGAGGAAAATAACTTCCTGTGCTCAGAAAACTGTCAACTGTCCAGATAGCAACAAATGACATCTATTAAAATGAAGCAACATTAACGTCATCACCTGCCTGGTTTGTTTTGTGCTGTGCTGTGGTGTATAGATTGTATAGTTACCAGGGTTACAGCAGGGACATTTAGATTAGCTCTATAGTGTTATGGATAATGTTGTTGACACCTCCACACTGTGAAATGAAAAGAATGCAGCGGTAGTGTGGAGCAGTTTGCAGAAAAATGAGCCCCCTTGTCCTTTTTTCTGTTGTTGCGATGTTTTGACGAAACCCTTTTGCCAAATCTTACCGTCTCTTTCTATATATTTCCAATCATGTTGTGCGTTTCCTCTTACATTGCTCATTTACTGTTGTAATTTTATTGCTTATGTTGATGTTCTAATATTGTTGTACAAGATGGGAGTGCAGCGGTTGTTCCATGCAGTTGTTTTGTCCATATTTCCGACTGTAAACCAAATAAAAATGCAATTCTTGTTCTTAAAAAAGCACATACAGTATATAGTGTTTACTTATGAGTAGGTATTTATATGTGTGGTTTAATGTAATCCAATTGATTCCACTTTAATTCCTCCTGAAGTTTAATACAGGTTTTAAACTGTGATTAAAATTGTAGGTCGTTTCCATTCTTTCAGCATGTTGCCTATTTTCGAGACAGCTCCGTGTTTAACATTAAACAACTTTATTCATTAGAATTATTCTTTCCAACATGACAATTACATGCATAAAATTACAACCACGTGCTGCGAATTTTCTGTTACGACTGTGATGAAGGATTGGTGTCTGGGGGAAAAAAAAACCAAAAGACTAAATCTTGCCTGAAAATTAATGCAAACAGATTTCAGCAGCTAAAATGTGAATATTTTTGATATCACAAAAGCTCAAGGGATGTTTTATAGAATAAATCTATTTATACCAGTCTGATTTTCAAATGCAATGTTGAGTTTACCCAAAATTATTTTCTAAACAAAATTGAGAAGAACTAATGTGTCTTATCTAGATAAGTGATTGAATTAAACTTTGTGTACTGTTGTATAGTTCTTGTGTCGTTTGTTATGCCATTGTAGACTAAGGTTTGGTATCTTTGATATGTTATCTCAAAGAATAAAGATGGATATTTTTATTGTTTGAAGTTTATTGTCTTGATAAAAGGAGCATCTATGTCTTTGATTGTGCAGGTTGAAAAAAAGTTAATTTTTTTTTAAGTGAGATTTTGTGTAAATATTATGAACAATAAGTATCTTACCTGTTGTAGATGACTTTTTAAAGATGCTGAGTTTAGATAAATTTGTTTCATTCTGACAAGACTGTTGAGGTAAATGCTGAACATGGCTAGCTTAAAAAAATTTCAGTCAAACTATTAAAACATTAAACTGAAGGTAAAATGTGTTATCACTGCGTCTGCTCATACAACATATTAATAATTTTGAAAATTTGTTTAAATATACCATGATTAGTTAATTTTCCCATCATAATATTGATAAATCTAAACCTTTTATCTATATGAGAAACAAATGTTAGGTATATCCAGTATACACTTACTAAAATTTCATTTTCTTGTTGCCTTTTATAATAAGTTTGTGCGCCTTTTTATCAAAAAAAGAGAAAATTTCTATCTAGCTTTCAGTTAAAACGGTCTGAAAATGTTGTGGTGAAAAGTTTTAATCTGTTTCCTCAGTCAGCAGATGTCACTCTTAGTGAAGATACCAGGTTGTAATGTTATATCTAAAATATAACATCTGTTTTGCATGAAGTTTTAATCAAGCATGTATTAAAAACAGACAAATAATATAGTTAATTGTTCTGTTACATTTTAAGAAAGAAGTGGAACCTTACATCAAAAAGACTGCTTGACGTCAAAAAGTGCACCTGTCAAACTGGAGATCTTCCCAGTGGTTCCATGAAAAGAGGGGGTGGGAGGTGTCGAGTCAAGCTTGGAAGTAAGAGGGTAGAAACCTTTCTATGATGACCTGCTGACTTAGAGACTAGGAAGACGATTCACAACACTTGAGTTCTGTGGAAGGTGCCAACTAAACATGGATTAATTTGAAAAACTGAGAGACATTAAGTACAGAGGCAGCCGGTAAGAAAGCAAATTTTTGTTCTGGACATTGTTGCTTCTGAGATGATGCTGCAGCTGATGCAGTCTAAGCTAAGTGCTAATGAGGGTGTGACCCAAACATTTCTAATCTCTTGTTATGCATTTCTTGGTTAGAGTTTGTTTGCTTTTGCTAAATGTTTTAGGTAAACTATTGATAACTTATTGGCTTATTGAAAATATGTGTTTAGTGTGTATTATAGCATCGTGAAATAATGGGATTTCTTTGTAGCAAATTTGACAAAGATCTATGAAAAAGAAGACTGTTATGAAGTACTTAACAGATTTTGAAGATAGCCATGAGTTGGAAGTTTAGTGCTGTTCATGAAAATAAGTTCATTAAAATTGATGGCAGATAAAAGAAGAATGGAATGGAGAAAGGAAATAAAAAAAAAGGATTGTTTGGGAAAGCACAGTTAAATAACTCGACGGTAACCAATCACAATAAAAACACTGAAGCTTACACTTTGTGCAAAGGAACCATAAAAGTTATAAGTAATTTATCTCAAACCAGCACTAATAGTTTGCTCTAAATGACAGAAATGTAGTGTGTCACATTCACAGCCCAAACCCCACAGAGAGGAAATGTGCAGGAGCACAACACAGTGCTTTAATATGTCTCCTCATTTACACCTCTTGTTACACACTTTCTCAACTTCCCCACCAACAGTAATGTGTCAACAGTGTTGCCTGGCGGAGGTCGCGGTCTTCCTTCCACAAATTGGAGCCCCTGCTGTAGCTTTTGTTTCAGTCTCTGTGTGGGATTCAGCCTCTCTCTGCTGAGCACTGTCATGTTTTGGTGACAAATGTGAAGGTGAGAGACGACAAACCTGCAGGAAGATCAGTTTTCACTGAAAACTCCCCTGAAACAAAATCCTCTGGTTCCCAGGCTGCCTCGATCAGCATGAAGGTGAGTGTTAATAGAGTCCTGGCACCAATATGACAGCATCTGATCCAAGGCTGGTAGGAGTAGTGCACATATTTAGAAATGTTTGACCCCACATCATCAGAAGATATTATCATGTGAGCACCAGAACTATTTCTCATGCTTACAAAAAAGTCATACTTTAAAATAGTTTGCTGTGTTCAGACTGTGGATTACAGCTTTGTGCCATCACTTTATGCCTTTACAACCCATCAGAACAAGTTTTTAATATTATGTGAGTGCACAAGGTTTAGTTACAGCAAAGGTGATATTTTATCATCTCTGATCATTTTTACTGCCCGGCAATAATAAAAATAAATATTTAAAGTAGCAATATCTAGAGCTGACCTGACCCTTTTTTTATATATTTCATATTTTGCACATTAATTGTGTCTCACTTCCAGGTAAAGGTACATTATCACCCTTAGTTTAAATCATTTATCAGATATAATATCTTACATATAGAAGCTTCTTTGGTGGGGGACTAGGGTATAAATAATTATAAATGTTAATTTTTGGATGTATCTGGTAAAAATGTAAGTAAATACCAGTGAAAATAAAAAATATGTCATTATTGTATTCATCTGTTGAGCCTGATTGGACAAATTTACTAAAGGTGAAAAGATATAAACGTGCTCATTAACTTGACTACATCTTTAGAATTAAAGCACAACAACAATATGTTTGACTGGTAAAAAATGTGAGGGTGAGTCATACAATCACAATCACGCAGCGCTGGGCTGAAAGGATTGTTTATTCGATCTCTCGTTCATTCAGCCTCAATCTCAGGAAATACAGTTCAATTTAACATAGTCGAGACCTGACTCCGCCTATTTGCATTACGTCATTGGGGCCAGACTACAGGCTGGAGACAGGTCTTACAACCTTCCTGACCTAATGTACACACAGCGGTTTTTTTGTGTGTTGTGTGTTTCAAGGCATGTAGAAAATCATCATTTTAATCATTAAAAATAATCATGCAATAGCTTATAAAAAATATGTCAAAATTCACCTAGAAAAAGCTACAAAATGTGTAATGTAGTTAAAATCAGTAACTAAAAAACACCCCCATAAATTTCTTCAAATGGATGCAGAATTAAGACCATTAATTAGTTGTAATAATCTGGACTCGATAACAATGTGCTACAGGAGGCTGGACATTTAATTTAGTTAATTACTTGTTTTATTTTTACACCAAACAGCACCCTCTCTGATTACAGGCCGGTTGGTCCCTCATATTTCACACGGCTAATCCACCTGTATTTATGTCTGCAGAGCAATCATACTATTTATCACATTTTCAGTATCAAGTCTTAATATATTGTAGCTTTTTAGATGTATTCACATAAAAAATGGTTTTTTGATTTATGTTGTCTGTTAATTCATAGAAGTCTAGATTTAAGTTATATATTCCAGGTGTGCACTATATTATAGATCTATGTTATACCTAAAGTAACACTGTGCTGGAATAAAACGTTTAAAAAAAACAAAAATAAATTGTGAAGTTAGATAGTTTAATATTCATTAAATATATAGTGTATCAAACAAACAGCTGTTAAGCTAGAGCTGTGGCAAACATAGATCCTAATTTATAACACTGAGAAGTCATTGTTTCAAGTCTCAAGTAAGTCTCAAGTCTTTATCCTCCAGTCCTGGAGTCAAGTCTCAAGCAAAGACAGTCAAGTCAGAGTCAAGTCTCAAGTCATAACAAAAAACTGTCAAGTCCCAAGTCTGAAACTTGGAATTTCAAGTCCTTTAGAGTAGACCACGTGTTTTCTTTTTTAAATCTGTACTTTTCTCAAATTGTGATGAACTTACTTTAGTATTTAAAAAAAAATCATTTTAAAATTGCTTCTCTATTGCACAGTTCAAATAAACTTGGCTGCAAAAATAGTCTTCCTGTAAGCTATAATTTTCTATTTTTTAGAATCTGGTCAATTTGATTTGCTGTGCTGCAGCTCACTCACACACATGTACAGAGTGTGGAAATAAGGATGATCTGCCTTTATTTATACGGAATGAGTGAATTTAATTAATGGGTCCCATTTTATAAATGATGTGTATTAAATTTTAAATTTTGGATAAAATATCCAATTTTTTCAAGTAAACAGGGTCAAGTCTAATGCATGTCCCAAGTCTGAACATTTTTTCTAGTCAAGTCTAAAGTCTTAAAACTAATGACTTGAGTCCAGGTCATGTGACTCGAGTCCTCACCTCTGCTGATGCCTGTTTACTGATTGTGTTTAAGTTTGGTGCATAATTTACACAAGTCTGTCTGCAGCTAACATTGTGTGTTGCAGACCAGCTGACCTGAATGATTGCTTTACTGCAGCCTAGTTCGAGCAAAGCACAGAAGAAATGCACGTTAAATGTTCTTCCTTGAGATTTTGTCCGTGAATTTCACTATTTGCTACAGTTTACAGTAAAGCATTTAGTTCCTTATGTGGTATTCTTCCTTTTCTTGGGCTCTGCACAAATATCCATATGGTGCATGTTGATCCACAATCAACACATAGCAATGGCGCTGCTGCATGTCTCAAACCACGTGACATCCAATCTAGTAATATATATCAACGGTAAAAAATATAGCTTGAGGTAAAAGGCTGGGAGGAATGAGGGGGGAGGGTCTGCTGGAACTGAGCCAACTCTGGCTGAATTCAAAGGCACGGGGAGGAATCAGACGATGAGGGGACGGTCGCTCTGCATTACCAATCAGAGACAATAGTGGGTGATGGCAAGCATCCCCGCATTCTTGACAGGACTGATTGTATTAATGCAGGAATGGAAGCAGGGGGTGGGGGGCATTAAAGGAATCGGACTGTAAGATGTTGGCAGGTGCATGGCGCACTATAATGAGCTGCCCCCACCACAAAGCCAAGGACATATACCCAGGAGGAACTGATTGAATGCCATGCCAATAAAACGAGGCAGTTTCATGCACCATTGACCGAGTTGGCATCGTCACAGTCACACTGTGATGAAACCCCCCCCTGCTTTGAGGTCAAGATAATATAAATTACATTTTGCTCCTCTGTGGCTTCGCTTGCTCTGAGGCAGAATGAAACCATACCCTTAAGTCAATTCTTCTTTTCTTCTACTCTCCTTCCAGTTTGTGTTTTTCACTGTATGTCAAAATAAGGGGAAAATCAGATTGAGTGTTTGTTTGGTGTAATGAAAAGATCAAATTCTGCTTCACAATAGGTGGGGGGGAATAATCAGATTTGAGCCAGCGGCGCACATACAGCCCGGAGAGATCGGCCTTTCATTTTCTCTGTTGGTGGAGCAGCATGTCCCTGAGCGGGCTAATAGAATGCTTGTCCCATATCTTCTCAGCCAAACTTTTCTTTGTATCAATTACATTCAGTCTGGAAGCATGCCTTTAAACAAAATAAAGGGTTTTCTTTAAAATCACATTTTAACAAGAGAAAAAAAAGAGCTCAGTGATGTTTCATCAAAAAGAAGCTACAGGTTTTTCATGTCCTCTAAAAACATACTTGAAAGAAGAACATGTGAACAGAATTGACAGCAATTTTTCTTTTTAAAAATTTGCACTTTTGTTTTAGGCAAATGTAATTCTTTGCTAAATTAATTGATAGGACTGTAAACTTAATCAGCTGCTCAGTAATAACAGATGGAAAGGAGTGGTTTACATCGTGATGAAAGACTCGCAGAGGAACATATTGAGGTTAATACAGTGTGGACTGCTGCACCATCAGGTGCTTTTGAAGTTTATCTTTTTTTTTTTAGTTCCACACTTCAAAACCTATTCCCAGATGTCATTTGTGGAACTGATTTTTTTATACTATTCAGTTTTTGCTCCTATTTGAGAAGCCACTTTTAGGAAAACAATGTGGATTTATGCAACTGTTAAAAAGTGCTTAGAGTATTATGTAATTTTACTCAAGTAAGAGTAGCGATACCTAATAAAATATATATAATATATGATACCTTAATTCAAATAAAAAGACTAAATTCCAGTCAAACAAGTCATTTTATAAAGCTGGGTTGGAGCACGTGTTTGGGTTTGTGCCACAGATATTGCAGCACTGCCTCCTGCTGTTTGTTTGCAGTCGTAGCACGTCTGTGTCAGCAGGAGCAAAAATGACTGAAATAGATATGTTATTTTTTTCTTTTTGTCTCTGTCATAATAAAAATACTGATGCTCCAACTTCTCTGAGTCCTTTCGACTCCATCCACCTCTGCCCCTTTTGCCCCTCTGCTCACTCTTGTTATCAGTTCACTGTTTCCTCAAGGAAAATATAGGTTAAGCTTACCTTATTTACATTTAAATGATCAGATTTTCTTCCTTATGGAAAGTATGCAAATTTGCCCTTTTCTGAAGTCTTGGAGGCATTCGGTGTGTAGATTTGTTGTGAGGGGACGAGAAAAATAATAGCCTTGCCCTCTAGTAAAAACACACCCAAGTCTGGATTTCTGGACCTCATGAATTTTGTAATGATCAATTTTGTTTACCGAACCTTATCCGAGACTTATCAAGACATTTGAGCTGTGGGGGTAAATAACATAAGATTGATGTAGACCTAAAATGTCCATCTTTCTTCTGTTTTCACCCTTGGTTGCTGCCTCTTGCAGTGTTCAGACTATCATCTTTCATTTTCTTCATCTGATGGCCTCTAAATTCCACCATCAGATTGTGTTTTGGTGAGCTGTGTGGGGGGAGGGAAGACGGGGTGCACCGGGCACATCTTAAATCCTCTGTGTGTTGGAGCAGGAGGGGAAATGAAAAGCAAACCTCCAGCGTGGGCTGGATGAAAAGAATATATATAATTATAACCAATCTGTTGTGGCCAGTGTACTCTTCCTTGCAGTATTGGAGCCGGTGACGCCGACAGGATCAGTGAGCTCCAGAAGGCAGGCTCCATTATCGGCTGTAAACAAAACACTTTACAGGCTGTGGTGGAGAGGAGGACATGGGACAAAGTGTTATCATCATGGACAATCCGGACCACCCTGTCCAGCACTGTGACAAAACAAACAGGCTGATACAATTCTGCAAGCCGTACTTCCTTCCTGCCTCAGGTCATCAATTCCTCTTTTTATCTAAAATATATATTTTTTACATTTTCAGTTTTAATTTCCTATTTTCTTTCTATTACCTATTCTACCTCCCTACCTCACCCACCCATCTTATAATACATAATATATCATGAGACATAAAATGTGTATGAAGTTGCTGCTGAAAGAATCCTCCTGCACCCCCTTGTGGAATGAATGGCCATGCATCGTGTTGATGTGTGTGTACATGCAAGAAAATGTGTGTGCGTGTGTGTGTGGGTGTGTGTGTGTGTGTGTGTGTGTGTGTGTGTGTGTGTGTGTGTGTGTGTGGCCGGAGAAGATGGAAAAGCACTCAAGCAAATAGGTTTCTGTCCAGCACATTGCCAGC
>JARVJO010000111.1:17994727-18013217 GCA_031762555.1 Cynodonichthys magdalenae | reverse complement strand
GTGGCCAACGCCATGAAGAAAGACAGACACGGACGACGAGGAAAAAAAAAAATCAGTGGCAATATGCAAAAATGTGAAAAGGTAGATGCAGGTTGCCCTGGCAACGGCTCTGAGGATATTTCCAAGTGCTGATGGAAATCAATGTCATGTGCCAGGCAGGCATGCACCTCCGTCCTTGGGTAAATTAGAAAAAGTGGGGGTTGAGGGAGAGGAGGACGAGGAGGGATGAAGGGACAAAGAAATAAGTAGAGAAGATGTTTTATTATTATTATTCTGAAAGCATGCTGCTGTGCTGTTTGGTTTCTGCCGCAGGTCACACTGCCCCACCTCTGCACCCCGAACTCTGGCACCGGCCTTACTTTATTGTTTCATTCAGAAAAGAAGAAAAACAAATATTCTGGTTGTGAGATAAATCATGTTCTCTTTTTTTAGGAGTATTTGTGAGTGGGTGTGTTTGTTTGGGATTGACTTGGCCTAAGAACTGGCCAATCTGTTTTGCACTGTGTAAATCACAAACTTCACCTCACAGAAAACAGTCATCTCTGCTGGGAACAGGCGTTCTGATCAGCTTCAACGTAGCACTGTAGGATTAGCTCAGCCTGGCAGGTTAGAGAGTCTGATTTTTAGTTTCTCTCCAGAATTACAGCCAACACGCTTGCTTTTTTTAAAAATGCAGCTCAGCATGACTGCTTTCATTGTGTAAAAAATTATCTGCTGTCGTAAAGTGAACAAGGGTTCAAAACTGGAAATACTAGTTATTTTGAGGTTTTGAGCAATCCAAACAATGTCTTTTCCAAAAGTTCTGATTTGTCGTCATTTTTTCAGCTTTTTTTGTCTAATTTATGTAGTAAAGTTGGCTGAAGTTTAAAACAAATTTGAGAACTTGAGCTGCAAAACAGTTTCACAGACATCTTTGACCACTTTCTGCATGTAAAACTGTAACATGTGTCACATTATGTCACATCACAGACATGATATTTTTGATGCTTATTGATCGTCCAATGTAGAATGAATGCAATCCAATGAATTGCAGACAAAAACACAAAAAACTAAATCTCTGTGCAGATTTAACTGCTCAAAAGGTAGAGACCTTCTGTACAGACAGCATATCAGAAAGTACTGCATGGATGTACAAACAGGCAGATAAAAAGTAAAGTACGACTGAAACATTCTGATATTTCTTTTCTACTGGAAACGATGTTAGTAAATTCCATCCAGATGTAAGTGATGTTGAGTACTTATTTAAGCCAACATTGCTGCTTAAATTGGACTCAAAATAGCTGAAAAAGTAACATTTGCAAAAGCTTGGATAAAGAAAAAAAACATCTGACAAAACATTGTTCAGATTGCTTAAAAGCCCTGATTACCTCCCTATGACGCAGGTCCATGTTGTCGTCATGATTGTAGTTAGATATTAAATTAGATTTGAGCAGTCAGGATTATTATGGCTTCTTCCACACACAATGAAAACCCTGTTCTGCTCCTAACTGGTGGTTCCTAAAATTGGGGTTGGAACACAGCTGGTTCATGAATTCCAGAAATTAAATATAATTTTATGTAGTATAATAATAATAATAATAATAATATGAGGGTTGTTGAGGCTGTTTGTCCCATTACTGCTTTCTTCCTGACATGTTTGTACACTTTAATCAGCAATGCTCAGAGTCACAAATATTTGCAGCTTTCATTTTGTAGTTCAGAAGTAAAAAAAAAGCAAAAAAACTTCGGAACCTTTGCTTTCCATGCAGAGGCTGAGCTAGAGGTGGGGTGACCAACATATAGGGCCACCCTCCAAATAACTGATGTGGGTGGGGATCTTAGATTTTGTATTTGTGTTCATATTGTTTTTCTCTGATACTACTACTGCTATATAAAATTTCAGCTGTGGCTTTTTAAAATGAATTATAGTCCGTTTTAAAACCAGCATTAGCTCAACTGGGCATTAGCATTGCCAATCGACCATGATCAATCTCCTCTACGCCACAACAAATTTCATCCTAATAAGTCTTAAATTGTCTAAATTGTAGCCTTTTAAAGTTTGCTGTGGTGACCATCTTGAATTTTTTATTTGCATTTAGAAATTTGTAAAGATTATTTTTGGCTACTTCTACATTAATCTTCAGTTTTGTATATCTAAATATGACAAAATAAGTTGTGACTAGCACTCAGCATGTTTTTTTGATTTTTCTTTGCTATTATCACACAAAATTTCAGCTCAGTATTTCTTAAAATGGCTGAATTAAAACTTTTTGGAATTAGCGGTGGCGGCCATCTGGAATTTTCTTTATATGCCCCCCTGAAAATCACCTTGGCCACCTCTGTGTCACCCCGTGAGAAAAAGTTTAGCTCCACCCCTGTCTCCATGACCAACATTAACTATTAGACTGTGGCTATCACCACATTCTGCATGTTCCCACACTGATACCTTGCCCCTGCAGTGGTACCTTGCATGTTCCCTGCTACAACACTGCAAAATTTTGCAAATGTCCTTTTAACTTACAGTTGAGCAGAATCAAAGCACTTGAGCGAGACAATTCCTTTTTCTACTTAGCTTCAACAAAAGAAACTGAATCAGTTTCCCCCCAATTGAATGAATTACTCAAACTATAATTTCCAATGTAAACTGCAACAAACCGCTGGCTGTCACTGATAAGTATCACTGTGGCAGGCTGCTGTGGAATAGATGAGCCATGCGTGCCAAGCCGATAGGTTCTTCCTTCTCATTTGCATAGCTAACATGGCATTCACACTCCAGTTGACACATTTGCAACCTGCCACTTATCCTATTACTGGCTGTCCCCTGTCACAGCATTGTTTGCTGCGTCTGCACTCTTGCTCGCTGCCAGCTCGTTTCCCGCCGCTCTGCATGGCGGAGCACTCAGAGGCTGCTTGGACAGGGCTGAACACAACTGGGCACACAGACATGTCTGGAAACACTCGGCAAAACACTTGGTAACACAATGTGAACTGAAATACAAACACAGACCTTTTCTTGATACATGTTGACGAACACATATTGAGGGACAGAATTATGTTAATGTAATTACTATGATCCAAAGTAAACTGAACTGTGTATTAAACCATTTTCAACTGTTTAGTATAGAATTAAATTAAGGCTTATGGCTGTTTGCAGATTCTTCACACGGTTATGTGAATTTATGTAAATGTAGGATTAAAATCTCTTTTTTTTTTTTTTTTTTCCTCTTGGAGCTTTTCTGTTTTTTATACTCCTGATACAAATAATGTTTGAGTGCAGTGATGGCAGATATTTGTTCATGCATGCGCTCACACACATTATGTTCCCAAGGCTCTGTGTGTATTACTGTGGGCTTCTAATATTTTGTCATTAAGGTTTAATTTTTGTCGGCGCCTTTGTTCGGCATGTTTAATTTGACTCTTAAATAAACTCCCCTGACCCTGCAGCCATTTTTTGTCTCCATTCACTCCCCCCCCCCCTTCCCCCCCATCTCCCTCCCTTCCTTGTTCTTTTTTCTTCCCTCTCATTTTAGAGGGCAGTATTGCTCTACCAGTGATGCACAATTCCTCAAGCAACAAAAGGAATCGCTTATTAGTGTTAAAGGATGAGTTACCTTGTTCACCTTCACCATCGCTGCAGGATACGGTCTGTTATTATCTCGCAGAGCCACGGTGGCATTTTGCTTCATCACAGACTGGCAGAGTTGGACTATGTTGTTGTGCAGTAAGCTTTTCAAAGTTTCATGAGTTGTACAGCAGGGGGTCTCCGTATCGCTCACACAAGACTTGCATGACATTTCTGTTGGGTTTTGCCCGTAAAACTGCTGTGTGAACCAGCTTGCATTACATATTTTGAACTCTGCAAACTCCAAATCATCAAGTGCTTCCTCTGTGTTAGAGGACTGCGGCATGTCACCCACTGATTTTCTGAAAAGATTGTTTTCCTTTCTGCACATCTATTTTTGATTTGCTGTGCTGTTTGGGGTATGAAAGAAATTAAAATTCATGGATGTGTAGAGAGCCCTATACATATCAGAGTGATTTCCACCCATCAAGCTATGCAAATTACATCCTCACATCTCCATTCAGACCCCTTTTTCTCCTTAATTAATGATGCTTGGAAACAGTTTTTGCTTCCAAGGAGATAGGCAGAAATAGAACAGATATTAATGGTAAGTAATTATTCAGGACTTGTGCAGCTCTTTAAGTCATCAAGTCTAAACAATTTCAGTCAAGTGGTCTTATGTCTTTATGTTCAATCTGATGGTACTGAACCATGCAGAGGATACATATATAATAATGAAATCTGAAATAATAGACTCACTTGTCTCATAGAAACAGTTTTCTATTAAGAGCAAATATATATTTCTCCTATAGCTCTGATTGCTGTTTAAACAAATGACTGACTAAATCAATTGTTTTGATACTAACTAAATAATTATTTGAAGTAGACATATCATTTTGGGGTCTATATAAAGTAGAGTTACAATGCTTTGGTCTGAATTCCTCCTTATTGTAACTCAACAAGCCCCTCTTTCACGTCTTTTCCGAGGTGTACAGATCAACTCGTTTTGAGGCTGTATCTTTAAATCCAAACGAGGCGCTTCACACCCTGCCCCCCCCAGGTTCCAGTTTATTAGAAGGGTTTACGACTATGTAGCATCACAAAAACATTTTATTTACAAATTAATGAAAAGATGCCAACAAGAGAAAACATGTCCATCTAGCTTTATATGTTGGAGCCAGAGTCTGACCCAGACCCAGAGGACAGTGAAGACCACCAAATTGTAATTGGTGAGTCCAGACCTTACTTTTCATTTCTGTTGCAAAAAGTTTGATGTAATAAAAAAAATTCAACTTTTCTGCACTCCTAGAAGCTCAAAGTACACAGATAAACATATTAAACGGTTATAAAAGAAAAGTTTGCATAAATGCCCTTTTAATAGAAATCTGTAAAAAAGTGCATGCATATGTATTCATCCCCTTTGAATTCTCAATCATAACCTTGATACGCGACATAATCTAAAAGTCAGTTTATCTCAGTATTTATACACCTGTTCTAACAGACTTCAGAATTAACAGCAGTAGCCTCTCAGGAGTAAAATCTACCACAAATCAAGAGACCACAACAAATCAGGCACAAGCATAAAGCCTGAATTATAGTCCGTAAGAAGTGAGAAACGATGTCTCTTTGATAAAAGTTGTTTTTAATTTTTTAGTAGTGAAACAACAAAACTGAGAGAAAGCCAAGAGGAAAGGGTGGATGAAAACTTTTGCACTTTATTTCCAGTCTTCATAGTCTTTATAAAGGTCTTTTCTTCCCATTTAAGATTACAAAATGTTGTAGTGTAAAATATGACACACATCAATATATGGAAACCTTTTTGTTACACACGGTTAATTTAAATTCTCAGTCAGTTCCGCTCAAAGCCTGCATAAAGATTCCTCCCTAATCCTCACTAATACATGATAAAACACACCTGACAGCGGGCAGATCAGCTGAATTACAAGTCGTGCATTCAACTCCCCGTCTATAGCCAAACTCGTTTTCATCTTGAGAGATGAAAAAGAAAATGGGGTGCTACTCAAAGGGAAGAGGAGAGCGGAGGAAGGGGGGGCAGGCGAAGTAAAGCTGACATCGGGGTCAAGTGCTTATCTGGCATCACATTTCCCTTTCAGATCCATCCATATGAATATGCTCACAACGCACACATCAGAGTGTCTGGTTGCTCACGTGTGGCTGCAAACCTGCGCGATCTGCTCGGATAACTGCCAGAGAAACGTGAAGTCACTCAGAGAGGAGAAGCACATGGCTGAAATCGAATGGGTAAAAGGAGAATATTGCAAATTATTTAAATCTGTGCTCATGCGTGTGTTCGTGCACGTGGCACAATATATGTAGGAGAGCGGGAGAAGCTATTCAGGATGGAGGCAGTAGCTCACTGACAGCCATGCTCAGCCAGTTCATTGCTGTCATTCCTTACTTCTTTTGACATTTTCAATTATGTCTTTCACACTTGGCTGGGCACTTGTTATTTTTTTTTTTTTTTTTTTCCATGCTCTCCTTATCATCATTCTCTTCACTTTTCTCTGGCATTCTCCTCTCCCACCTTCCTATTCTATTCCTCCATCTAATTCATTCCATTTCCTTTTTAAGTGGCTGCTCCTTCCTTGCTTTGTGTGGCGGCACTATTCATATGTTGGGGGTCAGGTAGCCCAGAGATCCTATTACCTCCTCTGTGCAGCAAGGTGTGAGCACGGGATGGAGAGGTGATCAGACGACAGGGGTGACAAAAGAGTGAAAAGGATGCTGTCAGATGTGTCAGGGAGTCCTGTTCAATTTATCTGGTAATACTGAAGTGGAACTTCCAGCATGAGGGACAGAAAATATAGGTGGACATGTGTTTTTATTTTTATTTTTTCTGTTTATATCCTTCTTGCCAGCCCACCTGTTTGAGGGGATTTACTGCTGTCAGTAATAACAGTTGTAAATGTGTCTCTGCTGTGTCATTTATAGTTTTCTGAGCTGTTCTTATGGTTTAAAGCATTGGTTTGTAAAATTTCCAACTACGGAATAAATGATGTGTAAAGAGTGAGTCATTTGAATAAAACCAGAGTAAATATTTACAAAGTGTTTTTACTAATAAGTCCAAATTTCTTTACCATGACAGGAGCAGCTAATCTTTATTTAATGGAGTCATCAACCGGACATACAAAGAAGGGCAGACAAAAAAGTTAATTATTATTATGCAGAGGAGATTGTAAATCAGCGGTTTTCATACTTTTTTAGCTTCAAGCTCACAAAATAACAGTTGCAGACGATTGTGACTCAGATTATAGTTTACATGTGCAAACTTTGCTAATAACTCTGCTAAACATGAGCATAACGTATAAGCAAACATAACTGATACTACATTTATTCATCATCATTATTATTATTATTATTATTACTATTAATAATAATAATAATAATAATAATAATAATAATATCAATATTTATACATTTATTTATTCTTTAATTTATTTAGCAGTAGTTATGGTGAAAATATGTCATTAGTAATTTATTTGCATTTATAGGGCAGCTGCAGATGAGTGGTAAAGGGAGTCATCCTCTAACCAGAGAGTTGACCGTTCGATTCCCTGCTATTCAGTCATATATCGAAATGTTCCTGGGCAAGGCACTGAACCCCCTTCATTTTCTGATGTGTGTCCCATCAGTGTATGGATGTGATTTAAAGCACTGATTAGTCTCCGTAGATGGATTTACCTGTATTAGTTTTGTAGAGATCTAGCAGAGTGCCGTGGGTAAATGAGGACACAGACTGTAGTGTAAAGCACTAGTATCCTGGTTGGTTAGAAATGCACTATTAAACTGATGTCTGAAAATCAATTGGAGGACCTCAGAGGGGTCCCAACCTGGACTTTGGGAACCACTGCTGTAGATGATCAAGTTAAAGACAGAACTATGATTTGAAAACAAACTTTTTATTTTCATTTTGTTAGTTTGTATCTGCAAAGGTGTAAAAAGCTTTTTGATCAAAACTGAACACAAAGAATCACATGAATTTTTAGCCATATTAAAAAAATTCAAGTTTTTTTTTTTGTCTGTAAGGGTAATGAATGAGTTGTACTTGCAATAGAGCGCCTTTACAAAGCACTAATTATTGCTCCTGCTGTGAGACGTGAGTGCTTCACAAAAAACAAAAGACAAGACAAAAATTAATGATTTAAACGTCCCCCTGTCAGCAAACACAGAATGCATCTCAAATTAAAAACACATAAATTCTGATTGAAATAACGGCTCTGTGATTAATTATCTCACTAATTAATCGAGTCATAATGAGGACAAAATGTTTTCTCATCTAAGTGCATCACAAAGACATGCAACATCTGTAATAAATGATCTATAATAAGAAAATAGATAATTTTGCTTTCAGACCACCTGACTGATTAATGATTGACTGACTGACCAGTTGACGGACTAATTGATGAGTTTGTAATGAGAAAAAAACATTTTTCACCATTAAGGTAAATCTGGGGGGATTTCCCCTCGATGGCAGCTATGATGTAATGTGTATGTTCTAATGACCTCAGGATAATCACCCCCATTATGAAACAGGCACTCAGCTCCCTAAACCACTTCATCATCAAAGTGTTGCCTACTCATGCCTACAGCCGCCGCTCATTCACTCTTCATTCGCCTTCAAGTCCGTCGGCCAAGCAAATTAGCAGGTTGCCAGATCTTCAGCCAAATGACAGCGACAAGGATTTCTGAGAGTTTGGATGAAAGCGTGTGTGCACGTTTGTTTGGCATTGCCAAACTGGTGGCCCTTGTTGTTTTCACTTTCATTAGAAGGCAGGAGGCCAGATATCTAGTTTTCCAGGCAAATGGGTGAGGGTTGCCAGGTCCTTTATCCCCCTCCAGCTGACTCCTACCCCTGACCCTTCGGCAGGGGGGATAGCCATTTGGCAGGAGGGCAAAAAAAATGCTGGAAGTCAGCGATGCAGGCTGAACAAGAGGAATGGGAAAGTCATGGTCAAGGGCTGATTAATGAGCCTTTAATTTAATCAGCAAGTCCCATCTCACCAGGGCCCCTGCACATGGCTCTCGAGCAGCTTATTATTTTAACAGGTCTGTGATCTCTCGTTTCCCCTGTTATTTTTTCCTCTACCCCATTCTGTCTTTTGCAATCCCCTCTTTTATGCAAAGCCCTTATCTGTGTCAGCATGGAGGGTATGAATAAAGGGAAATGATTAATTGAGAATTAGGTCGATGAAGAACTGAGCCACATGCTTTTAAAAGCTTGTGCTCAAATATCCAAACACAAACTAATAACACTGCCTGCCCTTTATCGCATAATTGTTTTTTATATTGCACACAAGCTTTCCCACAGTATATTTGGCATGCAGGTTAATGATTCTAATATTAGTAATCCATTTTTGCATTATTTTTGAGTATTATGTTGAGTATCAGTTGTGAGAAACACATTTATTTTACTTTTCTCTTGTTGTTCTGTCAACGTGATCCTCCCAATATTCACAGAGTGTTTTAACATTTAAGTAGTGTTATTTAATTAAAGTGTGTTTATCAGGAGGAGGGTCAATCTGATTGCTCAACAGTAATGATTGCAGACAGTTTTTGTTTATGATTTATTGTAATCTTTTGTGAAATGAAAATTTTTATATGTCACAAAGGTTATTCAGCAGAAATATTAAGAAATACCTGTATGACCTCTGAATGCCCTGGATATGATGCTGTATCAGTAATAAATAATCATTTAATGCAAAACTGACAACAATGTAAAGGTTTACAAAACAGAGCTTGCATAAATTATTTTGCGATTTTGAAATTATTAAGATCACAGCAAAAGCATATGTATATGTGTACCTGTGGAGTGACCATTTCTAAATAGTTACTAAGGAAGACGAAGTATATAAGTGAATAGTAAAATATACTAGATATCATTTAGATATCTAAAATTGTTTTCCATGAAAATAACGAGTATAGTGTATATATGTCTTTCAGATCCATCCATATGAATATGCTAAAATATATGTGTTTATTGACAAGGTTATGTATGTATTATTTCTACTATTTATTTATTATATATACTGTAACATGTATTTTGATACAAAGGCATAATGTAAAATGATAAATGGTAAAAAAGGGGTGGGAATTTTAAAAAGTGTAAACTTCACACTCCTTTTAAACAAGTAGCTAAAATGACTGTTAAACATTTTTTATGTAATCTTGTGTTTATGTATATATGTGTATGTATGTGTGCATATGTGTTCTTGTTTTGTTTTATTTTATTTGTTAGAAATAAAGAATATCTAGAAATCTATCCTGGTCTATACTGTATGTTCGAACGTTAGCTCGACAAACCTGTTAGATGTCAGTAAGACATTTCAAAGAGTCCATTATATATACCTTATACACAAAAACCCACTTCAGCACAGCCAGACTTTTACTTTAACAAAAAAAGGAGTTCTGTTCTTGAAATGTTCAAATTGTAAAGTAAATCATTCTGCAGCCTCAAACTGGCAAGTGTCCTCTGTGCCTCTCTTCCCTAGAGCTCACTCTGCAGACCGTTCACTTCTCCGCTTGAATTTAAGCCGCATGAAACGGCACACGCAGCACCTTTTTGCAAATGCAGAGACAATTCATTTATTTCTAGATAATTAGAAACGATGGCAGGTGAGAGAAAAGAGAGGGTAAGAAGTGATGGACTAAGAAAGGCTTTGTAGTGAGTCAGAATGGAGATGAGAGAAGCTCTTTAATTCCACCTCTGATTACTAAGTGGCTCCGTCCATTATCTTCGCACGGTGAATAGCAGAACACCATAAAAGTAAAATGTGACTCATCCATCCCTGCCAGTTATCGCACACAGCGGTGTAGAGAAGAGGACCCCCTCCCACCCCCACCTTACCCAGCTCTAGATTGACAATGTCTGCTTAACATAGTCCTTCAGAAAGTGCTGAAGTGATGTCCTTGTGTGTGCAGGAGGTGTTTGCACATGTGTAAGCTGTCATTTTACACTTAATGATCAACTGTTTTATTTATTTATCACATTCATAAATGGAAATCTGCAGGTGTGTGGCTTTGTAAGGATGCATTTATGTTTGGTCATTTCCTCCTCCAATCTGAGACAAGGTAAGGGGTGTAGGAGTGTAGGTCCCCCTCCTCAGTCCTCTGCTGGGCTTCCCTGAGAGGTATTGCTTCTCTTATTGCTGCTGAAAAGTCCCATCAGTGCCAGGCTCCCTGATTTATGTCCCTGATCCCCACCACCTTCAGCTCCTTTCCATTAGGCTTTACAATATTCCCCCCATTGTTCAGCTCCCCCCGCGTTATCGGCCCTGCCTGGCCCGGCCCCGTGCGCAATCTTACCGAGGACGGATGGAGGCAGAGATCGGGGGGAGGGAGTGTGTTTGGATGAGGAGGGAGGCGGAGAGGAGTGGATGGGTGGAGGGAAGGTATGAAGCAAAGGAAGAGGGAGGGTTGCTGAACGAAAGGAGTAAGAGGAGGTGGAGGGCAGCGTGTAGATGGAAATGAAAGAATGGGAGATGTCCATCTAATTCTTGGTTTTATTGTTCCTGAAAGGTTGGAGAGGAAGAGGATGTGAGGGAGGGGGAATTAAGCGGTGAAGGCACGCGTTAGGCAAAATGGACAAATGCAATAATGGAGGAGAGTGGAGAGGCCATTTAGATGCATTGCTGTGGGGCATTCTCTTAGTGTACATCCATTAAGATATAGCTTTTATAGGCAGATCTAACAAACAGGCTGAGGAGGCTGCGTGTTCAGCGCAGTGTTGACGAGATAAGGCATACAGGCAACGATGTCAGTGAGAAAAGCTTTTGAAATGTACTCCGCTCTGTCAATTTCAGTCAGCCTTGAAAAAAGGTTGGATGAAGCCAGAGAGCTGTGATACACTTGGTGAAAAGCAGACGCCTTTCAGGGGGAGGTTTACAAAACAGTCAGGGCAGCTGCTGCGAAGTTGTTAAGTGTGCTACAATGAGTGCCTAAAAAGCAGCCTTGAGGAAGGACGAGAGGGCCACACGAGTAGAATGAGAATGAAGGAGCACTATTTAAATTCAAGATCAATGCTGGTTTTGATGAGTAAAGATGGAGCACATAAAGGTTGTTTGTGATGCTGAAGTAAATGAACTGAATCACAAGTACAACCTTTCATTACTTCAGATTTTAAACTAATATTTACCCAATTCTTACTGGGCTAAAGTGCAAAGTCATCCTAAAAATGAATAACAGTACTTTTCCCAGCTCTTCAGAAATACATTCCATCTAAAGCTACGTTCAGACTGAACGTATTTTGAGCATCCAATACCCGCTGTGTGTTGGACACTTGTGCTCTTAGATGCGTTAGGTGTGAACATAGACGCAGGTCACGCGCCACTCCAGGAGCTGCGAGCTGACGAGGCTCGTTTCCAGAACTATTTTCGTCCTGAGCTCAGTTTGATGAGCCACTGACCCGAATCGGTGCTGCTATCTCTTGCCAGAACACCGACTACAGATGAGCTATGGTCGATTTCAGCTAAAGGGCTCCTGTCAATCTGTTTCAGGTTAGTGGGCAACATTCAGGAAACCATCACTTGGAAAAATGCACCACAACGTCACAGAGCAAAGGCTCTCTGATTGGTCGACGCCGTGCGTCAAGCAGCAAAAGTTCAGATTTTTCAACTCGAGTGTTGGCTGCTTTGGACGCGCTCCATCTTTACTCATCAAGATGAGCATTCATCATTTCCTCCTCCAATCTGAGACAAGGTGAGGGGTGTAGGAGCGTAGGTTATTCCTCCTCAGTCTTCTGCTGCCTTTGTACCTCTTGTCTTGGTTTAGGTGCAAAGATAACCCAAAAATGTCTTATAAACACTTTCCAAGGTGGATTTTTTTAAAACTTTGCTTTTGTGCCCGTTTGGACCTAAAATACAGAGCTTTAAAAAGCAATGTGAGTGCTTGTGTCATGCATGCCCACACTGACGTTATGCCCTGAAAACCAAAACAACAATGGAGCAGTTTTTACTGGACATCTTTTTGCCTGTATTTCTAAATGTGATCATGTGCTGAAATGGCTGAGAGAAAATTATAAACAAAAGTAAAAACACAAGCTACAATTATTTTTTTGGCTATGGTAAAAATGCTGTTTGTCTGGTTTTGATACATTAATAATGTTGATGTTCACGTGACCTTGTAGTGTATGTTTTGTCAGAATATGTGACCCATCAAATCGAAGCAAGGATTAAGTTTCAAAGTGGTATGTGGAGAAGTTGGAAGCTGTAGTGCATTTACATTACATGTTTTAACCAGTGTTAAAACATATGTAATTGCATTTTGTCAAAATATAATGACTGAAAAATCTGAAAAATCATCTTGAAGAATGTTTTTGAAGCCGATTTTTTGAGCAGAAGCTACAAAAAAAGACATGATTTTGAACAGCAAAGATTTAAATTTTTGTTGTTTTCCCTGCAAGCTAGCAAAGCTTTTTTTTATTTCCAGCAGGTAAATCTTAATATCCAGAAATTATTTAAAGATTCCTCTTTTATAGGCCCTGTCACACTATGACGTTTTAGACAAAGTATTCCAACTTGTGAAAAGTTTGGAGACATCTACGTTGATGATGGAATTAAAAAAAAAAAACAATTGGAAGCTTCTTTTAGACGTATATTGTAATGTTAACTGATCAACTTTCATTAGTCATTTAGTGGAGAAAATATAACAGAGCCTTAAGTATCAAAATGTCACTTAAAAAGCAGGAATCTGAAAATATGTTTAGGACATTTTGACTTGATCCACAGTTTGATGTGGTGGATCACATTTATGGACAGAGAATAAAAACTAACTGAACAAAATTTATATATCAAATGCAGTAGTGTGGATGGGGCCTTATTGTAATCTGAGTGGGAAATACTAAATATTCAGTATTTGTTTCAGTTCTGCATATGCCCGCCCGCACAGTGACATGGTGAATTTTAATAACCAAATAACCCTCATTTGAAATTCAGGGTGTTCTCACCACCCCCTTGAAGAGCTGATTCGTTCTATTAAAAGATCCTTCTGACATGCACCTTTTTAAAAAGAGGAAGATGAGAAAACATGGATGAAAGGAGAGGAAAAGAGGGAGGTGGGTGAGGAGGGTGGCCGATGAGCTCGCTTGCTTTCAACTCTGTGGAGGATAAGAGAGAAGAAGTTTTAATATCTCTAAATCATCTGCACGATATTGAAAGTGTCATCTAATTGAAAATGATTTAGGACACCAGGCCTGCCTGGCAATCATATATAAATTCACCAGCTGACACCAGCTCCAAAGTCTCTCTATTTCTGCTTTATGAGTCATTTGCATGGTGGGGGCCTTGGAGAGAATAAACCATGCAAATGATATGGAGCGCTGCACAAGGTGATGTATCCCGACGCCCCCCCTCCTCCTCCATCTCTCCATCTCGCTCTCATTCCCCCTCTAGCCTCAGGAGAAATGCTTTCTACTTTGCTGCTGCCTTTGTCCAGAAAGTCATTTATTTCTCTTGTTGTTTGCTCGCTTGTTATTTTACAGCTTGCCGCATAAGTTAGGGAGACAGAGCCGGCTGCCACCCCATTCTGCTGAATGACTGTCATCTTCCATTTGCAGCTCCATGTACTACGTGGAAGTTATTTCCTTATTTTATGGGGGGAAAAAAGAAAAGAAAAAAACAGACACAATGGAAACTGTGGTGCATATCCCCACGGTACACTACAATAAATATTCCTATGCTTTATTGTGACACTGAAAGCTTTGGAATACAACTCTGCACTTTAGACTGTAATATGAAGCAATACCTGTACTGTCTGTTGCTGGGTGCTGAAGAAAAACTTCTTCAGTGGGCTTTCTTCTCTGAGATCTATCTTTTGCATCACAGCAATACTTTTTACACACATTTGCCATAAGAAACTACAAAATGTTTGACGTAAAATCAAAGAAACAGCTGCAAATTGAAAATCCAAAAGAAGAAAACAAAAAAATAAATAGCTTGCAGTTTGAAAAAAAATGCTGGAGGTCATTTCCAAGATGATTGAACTCCTTTTCCTCTCAGATGGATGTAAAGAACAGAAGTGGGAGTTCAGAGGGGCTGGCTGCAGGTTTACGACTCCTCTAAAACTTTTACATCTTTTAAGATCTTCTCTAGAGACTAAACTCAGATTAAGGCATAAAAGGATGAGGAACTAATAGTGAAAAGTTCAAACGAAAAGCAGTGATGCGGACTTTGAAATTTTAGGGTTCAGCACAGCCCTGTAGTTTTTGAATTTTACAGTTTATTTCATTATATGACAGAAAAATCCTTCATAGTTTGTCAAATTGACAAAAAAAAAAACACTAAAACAACAAACAGGTAAAAATCATTTTTACAGTGTAAAGCAAAACCATTTCAGTGTTCAGTCAGCTCTGAGTGTCATTTTTTACATCTAAGCCTTAACTGAATGCTGGTGTTACTTCGATTTCTTTTTCTTGTTTTATTTTCCGCTTATGTCTCTGACTTTTTGTGAGATAAGTGCAGTTTTTGAACTGCAACAAGCTGCGGTATCTGTGTGGTTTATCTATCTGATACCCTCTCCTTGTGGAGATCTGACGGCATCTCGTCTGTCTGTTCCACGTTTTATCTCCTTTGCCTTTGTCCTTTTCCAAGTCCAGCTCATGAAAGGCAGCGTCGGCATTGAAGAAACTTTCATTTTCAGTCATTTATGCTGATTTTTGATAGCTCCACACTTGCTGGTAATTAATTTTGCTCATTGTTTAGTCTGATTAATATTTTATTGTTAGGTTTTCTTCTTTTTTACTGAACTCTTTATAGTTATATGTTTGTCACAAACTATCACTAACCCATCTAAAGACATGGTGTGGTCTTTCTGTGCATGACAGGCATCAAGATTATGCTACACAGTTGTGAGAATTCACTGCTAGTATAAAATATAGAGAAACTAAGACATGATCTGGTAAGATATAATATCTGTAATTTTATCCAGGGGCTCAATTTAATGTGGTTTTATTATATATCCTGAGCACCAAAGCCCTGAAAAGCAGCTCTAATGACATCAGTGTAAGAAATAATCCCTAGTCCCTCTGTTCCCCAGTAAATGAGTTCAACTCTTCTGTTAAGTTTGGCTGCCTTCTCCCACAGCTATTTTAAAGTGATAATTTAAATATTTGTATGTGGAGATTCTGTGAAAAGGTTATAAACAGTTATTGTCTTACCTGTTGTAGTTAGAGTTTGATCTAGACTTTTCTCCCTCCAAACTGAGGTTGTTTAGCTAAAATGTAACTTTTTATATATATTTTAACAAAACCTCACTTCAGAAGATCCAAACAATCACGTTGTGGTATCAGTAAACTGTAAAAACAGAATATAGGCACGCTGTGTAATCTAACAGAGTGAGACCTTTTGTCACCGACATGGAGCTAAGTGGTTCCACAGGGTGCACTTTGGGTGTAAACATGTGTGTTCTTGTTTTTCTCCTGGTTCTGTGGTTTTGGTCTATTTACCAGGAAACATTGTGGTGTGATTCTTTTTGTGCATGTATGTGTGTTGAGGGAGAGAGAGAGAGAGAGAGAGAGAGAGCACACATGGTTCATGTTTTGCATGCGAGATTAAACAATCTATCACCCAGCCATACAGGAGCATCGATGCAATTTGCTTAGTTTTATTGGTTTTATTTGTGCCTATATGCATTGATAAGTATATGCAAATGTTGGGACTGACTGCATATATGTGCGTGCACGTTCAGGAGCTGTGGAATGAATGACTGCAACGCTCTCAAGTGCTGCCTGGGGAGCTTCTGCGTGTGGTGGCGGTCTTGTTTGTCTTCCACCGCTGTTCAAACAATGGCTCCCCACGGGCCCACTCTCCTCCTAATTCAGAGACTACAGAAAGAAGGAAGTTGATAGGGCCACACTTACAGCAGCTCAGTTACACAGCCAAACACACCCACCCCTTTTATACAAGCGCGAGTAAACAACAGCAAAACATACTGTACGTATAGCTGCATAAAGCTCCACCTGCTGCTGGAGGAAACGCTGGATCTTCCTGTAAGAAGTGTCTTAGTGTGTCTTTGGCACATTCTGTGATTACGATTCTTGTATGATGCAGCTGGTTATGAGTTCTTGTGATTTACAAGAGAAATTAGAGCAGCATCATAATAAAAACTTGACAATGAACACTATAATCTCAAAAGAACTAATATCATTTTTTTAACTGTAATACAAACTTATTGCATGTGGCCACTGCACACCTCCTAAATGTTCTGCAAGCGTTTAGATGCAACATAAAAGTAATAAAATGCTCCATTTAAAAGCCACATATGAAAATTTCGCTGTAATTTATTTTGAAAAAAACTGAGCCCTTTTTCAGCTTTTCTTCTTTATAGGTTTTGTTTGGTATTCTCACTGTCAAAACTATAAAACTAGTGTTTTCATGTGCATTCTTTAAGAAGGTGGGTTATGATGTTTTTGCCTGTCTGTCTCTCACCCTCTGCGTGTGTGTTGGGGTGGATACACTTTTTTGGGCTGCTGTGGCAGAGTGGTTAGGGGAGTCATCCTGTATCCAGAGGGTTGTCGGTTCAATCCCCCGTTCCAGTCATCTCAGTTGTTGTGTCCTTGGGCAAGACACTTCACCTAGGGTTAGGGTTGAGTAAGTACTGGTAATGGTTGGTTTTAGGAAAGACTATAGAAATGAATATAATTCAATGTCCTTATAAGGATAGAAATATAAATGTGTGTATGTTGAGCTCTGTGGACCTGTTACAGTGTTAGTGCAGGGCGGCTACAAGGAGAATAGACTGCAGAAACAAGTGAATTAGGACTTTCTAATAAGGACAAGCAATACCCAGTGATGGATGACAGCCTTCATACTGTACTGCCACGCATACAGGATGTGTGTGTTAGTGTGTGATTAATTGTATGTGTGTACAGCTGTATGCGCTGAAAACACTTTTCTGTAGCTTTAAGCCCTTACTTTCTGTGTTAGTGGTAGTGTTTGTGTTTACACTCTTGTCCATCACATCTCTCTAATGATTTTTTCTTTTTTTGTTATGCAGCGGCCTCATTTTCCCACAAAGTACGTCAAAATACCATTATAGACATTTGGCATTCATGAACATTTAAAACATTCTAATAAAAAAAAAACATGTTGGTGACCAGCTGAGTCATGTTCATCATCTACACATCAATAATACAGAACAACCCAGAGTGAAGAGGCATGGAAGTGCCGGCTGCTTGTGTAGTCAATGGGACCCTTTTACAAGCTATTTAAGAGGATAAAAAGCGTGTCCCTTTCAGAGTGACACTGGTGTCAGTGTGTTTCAAAGGTGCTCCAGGGCCATTTAGGAGCGTTGACAGTGCCGCCCGCTTTGATTAAAGCACTACAGTGCAGAAAGGAGAGAGGCAGCCCTCTGTTAAGTGAATATGGAAATGACCTCCGCCACCCTGTTTTGCACCCCAGTCAACCTCTTTTAATGCAACAAGAAGTATGATGTGTGGGAGAAAATGGTGACATGATTGGCCCTGTGAGTTGGTCGTGACCGACTCAAGTGGACTGGTTCTGATTAATTAATATGTTTCCAGTGACAGCAGGTCCTTAAAGACTGAGATTATTGCTGGTGCTTTAGTCCCTTTCTTTCCCTTGTGCTGTGAACATTAGTACAGTTTAATGTAACTAAGACACATAGATGGGCCTCTTGTGATTCTTTTTGCCATTTTTTCAGTCTTCATGTATAAAATAAATTTCACATCAAAGCAGAGCTGTGTCTTGTTAGAATGCTAGAAATTAGTTATGGTTGTGGTTATGGTTAGTGGGGATGGATAAATAATCCATATGAGCGGGGGCCTCTTAAATGGGCCCATTGCTCCCCAAAAGACACTGGTCTTTATTCAAACCTTTGCGTACCTCGAATGAAGGACACGAGGTTAGAAACACTCAGTGTTCTGAGCTTCTCAGGATCCATAAAGGGGTCTCCAAGAATTCTTTTCCTATGACTACT
>JARVJO010000111.1:17962317-17982460 GCA_031762555.1 Cynodonichthys magdalenae | reverse complement strand
TTCTGAAATTGATTTATTTATTATTTAAAATTGTTAATTGTCTGAAATAAATTTAATTCATTCATTCATTCATATATAACAAATATACTATATGAGCTTAAAAAACACTCATTACCATTGTAATTGCTCAATCTTGCTCAAGTGAAAAAACAATGGTAAAAAAATATATGTGGAAGATTAAAAGGTGAGAACAACTCAAAATAAGGAATGTGGGAGCGTCACAAACATCTACCTGTGGTGTTTAAAAAAATTGTGAGCTTTTATCTCTTTTTTTTCCAATAAAGCTGTGAGATTTTGTCTTGTGAGCGTTTGTCTGTACACCAAAATGTTCAGTTTGATACAATTCTTCATCCTGAGTAAGCATGAGTTGACACTGGAGAAGGACAACTCTTTTAGCAGAACCAGGATTGATGGCCATCGGTCTCAACCAGCTTGGGTTGAGAGGACAGGAAATATACAAAAACATAAAAGCACCAGGCCAGGTGTAATGTTTTTAGGGAAGGAAACTAAAGAAGATAAAATGAATTGTCTTTTGAAGGTCTAAAGTATTTAAATTTGTTGATTTCCTCTGTTCAAATTGGGTTGATGAATGTGGCTAACCAAAGCTTTTAAATACACATTTTACACCACATATACACATACACACAACCAAAGTGAACAATACAGATTTTCTTGCTGGAGGCAAGACTGCCTCAGAAACAAATTGTCACTCAGACTGATTTAGTCACATTTCGTTTTATGGAAATGAGCTACATTATCCTGTGGCTGTGGGCTCAGTTTGATTCTGAGATGTACCCCCTGACTCGTCAAATTGTAATTTTGCACTTTACAAAAAACCAGAGGTGCACTGCCTGCACCTTCCTGTGCACCATTTCCTTTTCCTCATTGGTGTATAACACTTCCAGCGTTGCTCTGATTTACATATTCAGAGCTCGGCCTCCCTGTGGAGCTGCCATGATCATGACCACATTGTGAAACGAGCACCAGGGCCCGTTCCAGCAAGCCCTGCAGATTCAGGGACAGGGTAGCTTGCCAATTAGCTATCTGAAGACACCGCTGATGACTGGAATGAAATACCCTGGTAGATATGTCGAAAAATTAACTAGAAAAATAAAAAAAGAAGAGTGGGATATTAATTTGAAAAAAAAAAAAAATCTGGTGACAAATAGGGAGGAGAGTTTTCACAAAGGCAACCTGCACCCCGTGTCACTTCGCTGCACCCTCCCATTTAGATCGGTTAATTAGTGCGAGCCTACATGGAGGGAGATTGACGAGTGTGTTGCCATGAGACAACTTGGCTGCTAATTAAGACGAGCTCTGGGAGGGCAGGGGACGACTCCGTGTGTGATGGAGTGAGCGCACACTCGCACGAGTAACCTTTGGCATAAATCTGTGCGCATTGTGTGTTTGTGCATTTGTTTAGTCACGTAGTGTGAGGATTCGTGTGCTTAGGGAATGCAGGGGGTTAACAGTAGCACGAGAACAACGGGGGGAGGGTGGTGCCGATCAAGCTTGTTGTAAATGTGGGGGTACCCGCGTGAGACGAGTGCAGAAAATGGAGCAGGAGAATCTGTTATTTCATGTAATTACCTCATAATCATGTCTCTGACTGTCCTCAATTGCTCTGTTTATTAGGGAGAGATGGGTGAATGAACTCAGAGTAGTTAAAGTCATAGTCTTTGCTGTTTCCAGCTGTCTGTCACTTTGCATGTGTGCATTGTGCATCTGCTTTAGTGCAGTTGTTGATAGCTACGGTTATTCTGCATTAAAACCAAAATGCAAAATGTGTAACCCTAACCATGCAACCAGATTAATTAAAATGGATGTATATTTTGATATTTTCTCCTATTTATTCTATTCCTGTAAGAAAAAAAAACATCTACAGTAAGAAAATAAACAAGCTAAATATCTCATGTCACAGATTTTATGAAACATTAAAAAATTAGTTAATGGATGTACATTTACATACAAGTTTTCTTTTGGAGTTGACACAATTTCAGAACCTATACTGACCTCAGAAAACAAAAAATGGCATTCTGTCCAGAGAAAAAATAAGGGTAATTTCTACCATGGTTAAAAATAGAAACTGACTACAAAAGCTTTGACTGCACAGTATAACATGTTTCTATCCCTTCATATTTACAGGAGGTTTCTCATTTTCTGTGCCCACTGTGTGTTAAGGATCTAGATGACTGAGTCCAGAATGATTCATTTTGTCTCCACAAAACTGAGACTCCATGAGAAATGTAACAAAGAATGGACCGTTCAGGCACTTACACAAAGCGTGTCACATATACGTCTGGGACTTAATATGGGTGGCGTTTCTTGGGAATGAGTTGAGTCCGTGCTAAATTGTCTGCAAGGCTAGGTGGTGCAAAGTAAAATGTCCGGCTCATTAGAAAGTCAAGTTAGTGAGGGCGCACAATGGACTGCAGCTGACATGCAAAGAGTGGTTCTTATCTGAGCAGCAAATATTCAGTTTAAGTTTTAGTTAAAATCCTGTTGTCCTTCAACAAAGAAAAACACCTTAAAATGTGGTTCTACTTCCTATTTCACCATCAATCACATTTTTACAATAACAAAGCCAAGAGTTCTGCAATCCTGTTGTGCAGAAACTGCATTTGTGTGTGAGGTTTAAGCTGGAACAATGAGAAATTACACTTTAAAACCCTATTAGAAAGTTACAACATGAGTGAAAACAATTCAGAATAACATGACAATACATATGCAGTATATTTTATAAGTAAAACAGAGCTGAAACACCTTCAAAATATAAATACATGGGCAACAATTTATTTTCCTTCACACTTACTTTTACCCTTCACCCCTTCTGGAGAATGGGAACCGAGCAAAGTTCTCCAGAGATCTTTGTCCTGAACCATTTTCTCTATTGCATCTTCCAAATGTCCAAACCGATGTCACCCTGCCAGGTTTTTCTTGGTCACCCTCTCCTTTGGATGAAGGTTTGAATTCTTTGGGTGATTGCTTTGCTTCGATCAAACTTTCTGATAATATGCGAGTGTTAATGTGAATAAAAACACAGCCTTTTTAAGAACTATTTACTCTATTTTAAATAGTTTTTTTAAATAGACTCTAAAACTATTAAATATGGCAATTATGTCTGGCAACACTGGTTGTGCTTTACAGAAGAAGGTTTATGTATGTTGCAGTTGCAAAACTGATCATAATTTCTACATAAATATTCTAGTTTTAGATTATGGCTTCAATTGTGTACCATCTCTCTTTCTGTCCTTTACTTGCACATATGCAGATATGCTGCAAGTAAAAGAACCAAATGACCTTCAACTGTCTATCAGCCTCACCTCATTCTGTTGTCTTCTAAAAATAGATCCACCCACCCAATCATAAGCAGAGTCCTGCGACTGGCCCTGTGGGCACAGGCTTTGGCAAAAGGGTGCCAGAGAAGAGCCTAATTAACTCACTGAGAAGTTCAGAAAGAGGGAGGAAGAGGGGGAGACAGAGGTATGGTGGTGAGGTAGTAAAAGGAAGAGGGACAGAGGAAGGGACTCGGCGAGTGACGACAGAGATGGAGAGGGTGAAAGATGGAGTGGTGTGAAGAGAAGGAAACGGAAAGCGAGGGGGGTAGATAATGAGAGGGAGGGGTCAGAGCCAGAGAAAATACATGAAACAAGGTCTCTGGGGCAAGGATATAGTCATGAACAAGGCAGAAGGAGAATGATGGAGAGGAGCACTAATTAGACACAGAAGCAAAATCCCTTTTCCCTTTACATGGCAAGAGAGGAGCAACGGAGGGAGAGATGGGTCGGACGGCTGCAGTGCCAAGATATGAAAAGAAAATATGGACTGAGCGAAACGAGTGACGGCAATCTAGCCGAGTCAATTAGCCGACGTCTATAAGACAAACTGCTCTTAATTGGCTCTGCCAGAATCTTGCAGGCAAAGTGAACTGGCTGCTTCCTGCAGGAAAGGGTTGGGATGAAAGATAACGACAAAGATGAAGACACCCTACCCTGTGTTATCAGAGATCTGCTCATTCTCCTGCACATATTTTCATTTGCATATTATCTCTGTTTTTGCTCTTTGACATCTCATTTCTCATTCAGTCCATCTCCTCCAGAGTAAACAGAGAAACTTTGTTGTTGTGTCTTCGCAGATTGATTTTTCAATTCTGGTGTTGGTTTCCTAATCAATAATTTGAAAAACAAAATAAAAAGGGTCCTTGCTTGGCTAGGCCAAGTCTGGAGAAAAAAACTTCTGCCCTATTCTCCATTTCCTACAGTTTATGACTGATGTCTTGGCTGAGAAGATAATAACCATTGTGGAGTTTGGTGGCCGCAGTGGCAGGGATTCATAGCATGGTGACCGAAGGCAACAACGTCAAGAATTTTAAGCAGAGCAGGCTATTTGACAAGCTCATTGAAACTTGATGCAGCCATGATGCTTTTGGTGGTAGCAGTGTGCTGAGTCTTCATCCTGATGGAGTTAAAAAGAGACGAGCCAAAGTGGGGCACAGAACATGGGGCGATTGTGGGCTAAGGTAGTAGTATCATTGTGGGAAAATGTTGCAGACAATATAATATATGCATGAATAAATATATTTTCTGGAAATGTGGGTTGATTGCATTAAAGGACCTAGTGGATTTGGCAGGAAGATTGCAGTTTAATTCTCTGAACAGCAGGCCAAAGGTTCAGGGAAGTGAAAGATCAGCGTTAGCTCCTCCCTCGTTATTGCCCCTGCCCTGAGTGAGGATCGTAACCCTGAAGTGCTTCAACATTAATCAGATCTGAATGTGAACAGGTGTACAAATGGTAACATATCCTGTCCTTAAAATTATCAACATTTTTAACCAAAACATTTAGGTACATAAACTGGTGATGAAGTATTCAAACATACCAAAAAAGGCCTTAAAGTTAAATCAGCATTTTCCTCATTATGTTGCCTCGCCAGTTTTGTAACAGTCTGATCTCTTTTTGTGAATTCATGCATCAAATACCACATCAGCCATATGTCAGGACACTCGCTCTGTCTTGCACTCAGTGGCCCCTGATGGAGCAGCTTGGCTCAGACTGACTGTAATTACTAAACAGGAGGAGCAAGTAGTCTAATTAACACATTAACAAACAGCAGTCAGTCGACAAGAGCCTACAGCACAACTGAGTAAGGGTCTGATAGCTTCATCCCCCATCTGTCACCATTGGCACACAAAGATATGCTCTGTGACTGCAAATACATATGAAAGAGCCTGTCACTTCCTGGACGGTGTCTTTTCTTCAGGAGACAGGGTCTACCCTCCTGATGTTCCCATGTCACCGTGCAGGGACTCTGCCAGGGCAGCTCTATACATCAATGCTGGCATCAGCCAGGTGGTCCGGCTTTCTGTGCCAACTTTAACACTGGCAGGTTTTGGAAGTGCTTCTCTCTGTGGTTGGGTTTCTGCCCACCACGGTTTTACCCTTTGGGTATTCTGTTGTCGTTACTCTGTTCAAACATGAGCTTATTTAGATATTTTCTGTTATTTACTCTAGAATGCTTAATGTCTGACATACTTCTCCGTGTCTGTGTACACAAGAAACAGAGACCGTGACAATACACAGAGAGTTTTATTCATGAGTGAAGACAAAATGGAGAAAGGAATGAATAGACAAAATTTGAGGTAGGATGATTCTCCAGTCTGATGTGATAAAGAAGACGGTGAGTGAAAAGTCGAAGCTCTAGATTCATCTGTCTGTAGACCCACCCTCATTCGAAATGGGTCATGAGCAAAAGAACAGGATACAAAATATAAGTGGCTAAAATTAGTTTATTTGGGTGGCAGTGTTCAGATAAGGTTTTATTTGGTGGGAGTAGAGTCTGTTGAGGCAATTCAGGCATTTGATGAAGATGTTGAACAGACAAAAACTCCCAGCCTTTTAAAGTGATCCATGATTACTTGTAACATTAGACTTTATTTGGTAAACATTTACTGTAATTGTAAAATAAAGACTGTAAAAATGCTGTAGGCAGTTCAGTTTTTCTAATTTTTTAACAAAATTTGTAAAAATATATGACACAGACGAGGCCATATGACACCACAAAGCATACCAGGTAAATGATGGTGTGGACTAGATCATCTGTGCGAGGTTGTGAGCGAGCTTCATCCACCCTGAAGGTTAATCTTGGACAATATCTGAAGATCAGCTCTTTTAAATGAAACCAGAGCAAGCTGACAGAGAGGAGAATGCAGAAATGACTCAGCCTGCAACTGTAAAAGTGATGGAGGACAACAGAGCTGCTTCATTGAAGAAGAACTTCAGCTTAGCGCGTTAGCTTTTGCACTAGCGCAGATGCTGTATAGCCATACGTATTAGCTCAGCGTAACACTGAGGTCCTCCATCCACAACAGAGAGGAGAATGTAGAAATGACTCAGCCTGCAACTGAAAAAGTGGATGGAGGACCTCAGTTTAGCTTGTTAGCTTTCGCGCTTGTGCCGAGCTAAAATGGCAATATAGCGTTGGCGCTAATGCTGAAGCTAACAGGCTAAGCTGAAGTTCTTCCATTTAGCAGCTCTGTTGTCCTCCATCATTTAAAAGAGCTGATCATCAGATATTGTCCAAGATTAACCTTTAGGGTGGTTAAAGCTGGCTTGCAGCCTCGAGTCACACCAATGGTCGGCGTCATCATTTACCCAGAATGCTTTGCAGTGTCTTTGTCTATGTTACAATATATTTTTTTTAATTTACAAAAATAAACAGCCTACAGTATTTTTACAGACATTATTTTTCAGTTAAAATAAATGTTTACCAAATCTAATGTTGCAAGTATTCGTGGATCCCTTTAAGTGTTTCTGGGCACATCCTACTGGAAAAAGACCATATGATAAAATCAAAACTTGCTGGAGGGATTCTGGTTTGAGCTACGATATATAAATGCATCTCCAAATTTAAACAGTAAAGCACAAATAGGAGGCATACAATGCTTTTTCATTATATTTTGGTAAGAAAACACACAGGACTTCCCTGCTTCATTTTTCAGCAGAGACAGTTTCTTCTTGATGTGAGCAGAACTGGCTGTTTATTTTTGTAGTGTGTGTTAGACTGCGGTGACACAAAACACACAACTTCCCTCTTATGTTTCATTGATTTAGCAAACACTTTTATCTAAAGCATCATATAGTTGAGAAGTGTAGGAGAGTAGAGAGTGATTATTGTGCTGAGCAGGTTTTCTACAAGCTTTTAAAACAGAAAGGTTAGATATGTTTTGGGACTGATGATAACAACTGAACACACAGCTCACCTTCAGTCTGCAGAGGGTGAGAGAAAAAATTGATCTGTAAATCCATATTCCTGAGTAATAAACATGCTCATGTGTTTATTAGTTGTGCACACAGTATTCAGTCCATGTGCACAAACGAGATGTCTGTGATTTATGGTTTGCATTTAAATTGTGTGCTACACTTTCAAATAATCCCATAAAACAGTGAAGTTGGTGTGTGTTCGGCTGCAGAGAAGCTGCTGTTCACCTTCAGAGGGGATGATTCTTTCTGATAAGAATCATCATTTCCTGCAAAAATACTCTGAAATTACATGTTTGTTTTCCTGTTTTGCTTGTCGTGCATTTTATGCTAACTACTTCTACTTTGCATTATTGACGTCATAAAAATGTTAAACTCGATCAAAAAATCTTTGGTATGACCTTTGGTTTTTATATTATTTTTCATATTTACGTTTATTTGCATTTTTTTCTTTTTAAAATACATTGAGATTACTTAAATTATATCAAAAACATTGCATCAGTATGTTAGAACAATGTTTACCTTCTTAATTTGTACCACTTATCTACTTTTACCTTGCCTTTACTAATGTTTTAGTCTTTCATGATGTTTAGCTTTTAGCTACTCACTCGATAAATGTAGCTAGCGTTCTGATACTTTTGCTTTTTAGCTATTCTTTTGCTGCTCTTTTAGGAGTATTCTTTTATTTTTTTCTGAAAACCCAAGTCAAATAATATTTATTCCATGGCTCTGTTGTCTAATAGTATCCTATCTTGTGTTTGTGCCTGCGGTGTGCAGCATCAACATTCTTCCTTCAGTAGCTCGGCAATGTTTCATATCTAATTTATTTGATTTCCTTCTGAAGAAACAGAGGGTGCATCCTCCTTCCCTTCAGCCTCCAGAAGTGAAGCATATCATTTTTTTCACACAGCATAAACCCTGCACAATTCTCATTCATCAGCTGGTTTTATTTGCATTTTCAATTAATTGCCAGCGCCTCGCGCGGCGACTCCAAAAGCAGCCTCGGCTTTGTGCGTGACCCTTAATTGCAATCATTACATAACGAAAGCAACCCGCCCGCTCAATTGTACATTGGGTTTAATTATGTGAAGCAAGTTAAAAGCATTACTCAGCAGTCTAATAGACCCAACACTAGAGCTGTTTGTTCTGAAACTGAATGAAATGATGCTTGAATAACCAACTGGTAATTACGCACAGTTGTTGCAGATTTGCACATTTCTAAGAGAATGTATGTCCTCAGCTATTTTGGAGATTGATATACTTTTAATGATTAAAAAAAGTTTTGTTTGGGAAGAAATTCTGTATGCAAGGCAAACGGTTTCTTGATGTTTCCAGTTTTTCTGCAAAGCTAGTATAAAACGTGACATAAAACCGAATTAACACAAAAAAGTAACTATTATTTGTCTCAGCCACTAATTCCTTTTGGTACGACAAATATTAAAATGTTGGGATATACGAACACTTTGAGTCTTACATTCATCAGAAACACATACTCGGAGACAGACAGACCCTCTTATTTATTCAGATGCATGCAGACACATTCTCACTCGCAAATAGATTTCAACTCCTGTGTGCGAGCAGTTATGAACAAAGAGGCAGTGTGATGCAGGGGGATGGAAAAAAAGCAATTATTCAGTGCGGGGCTCTGTACCTGGGGTTATAGCCTCGCCTTCAGAGTAAATAAGTCACCGTGAGCGTGTGTGCTCACGCTGCAGATCTAAGGGAGGCACACGTACATTTGCATGCAGGCACGCACACATATATGCACAGCTGGAAGAGGCAAACAAATTCAATCTTGCATCTTGCTGCAAATGTAGCTCACACACATCTCCGCGCTCTCAGACGCACTCACTCTCCATCCGTCTTCCTGTCACGCAGAAAGCCATTGCGCTCCAGTAATGAAGCTGTGTGTGTTGCATTCGCACTTGACCACTGAGCCAATAACAGGAAGACCACAGTGGAGGACCCCTCCACTTCTCCAATTCCTGTTCACCCTTTTCTTTTTATGCCTCACTTTTTCCTTCCCCAGCTTCTCTATTTTCCATAGCTTTGATAAGAAATCATTCTGTCGGTGCCGCGCAAGCAGCAAGGACAATCTGACTTTAGAGTCACAGAGAAGAGGAAAGGGTGTCTCTTTTTACTCAGAGACAAAGAGTAGTAGGAGCAATTGTGTACCTGTCATTGTACAGCTGGAATCTCTGATATAAATCTTAATCTCTATTTAAAGCTTTTCTTCATTACAGGCCCTGATTTATTAGTAAGGCTTCCCCTTCAATTCATCAAAGTAGAGTATGAGCTCAGGGTTGTGGCCGGCAGGGCAAATTAAAGTAAACAGTGGGATGGGAAGGGCTGGGAGTGAGCTTCTCTTTTTTTTATTACACTTAGTTATTTGACAGATGGTTTTTGTCCAAAGTACAAAAAAACAAACAAACAAAAACATATTCAGTTTTTATGGGGGGTGAGTGGGGGCAGGGGGCCGATTATTAAGTTAAGAGAAGTTCTATTTTTGTAAAATTCCTCTATTGGAAGAAAAAAAACATATTGGGACAGATATATTGCTTCTAAATTAAATATTAAATGAATTTACATTTTTGAATAAACAATATTTGTCAGCATCACAATAATTTTCCCCTGAGAAATAAGCCAGGAGTTGCTGTTGGGAGAGTGAGGTTTGATAGTGGATGAATTAGATGACTGCCTATTGATCATCATTAACATATCTACAGATATTTGTAAAGATTTTAATAGAAAAGTTTGTGACCAAAGGAAGTGAAGGACAACTAAGCAATGTTTCTTTCTTACTCCTCTCTAGTTGTTCATTAGAGGCAGTTTGATAAATGCCTGGTTTCTGCAGAAGCACAGAAATGTTACTTTACTGTAAGTCACCAGGGAGAGCTTTGTATCGAAGCTGGATAAATTTGTTAAGGGATCTCCAGTGTATCTGTTGTGAGGAACTGCATTTCTGATTTAAAAATTTATAGTTTTCATTGCTTTATGTTCGATTTACTGCGGTATTAAATTAATTTACTGTCAAAAACACAGCCTTTATGATACTTTGGGATGCGTTTGATGCACTGGAGCACTTAGAAGATTAAAAAATAAAAATCAATTTTAAATATGCCTCAAATCACTATAATCTGTTGTCTTATTTTTAAGGCTTATTTAGTTATTTAAATGTATATAAGAACAATTATTATTTTAAACTTAAAAATTGGAAACTTTTTGCTTTTTTTCCTTGAAGGACAATCATTTATTTGACAGATTTTTGAACAGCTGGTCAATGATGGAGTTTATCAGCCGAGAGTTTCTGAAGGCGAGACACAGAATCGACTTAACCCACCGGTTTGTCAGCTGTGAGGTAACGGATCACCTTTCAATAGTGAAAGGGCAGGATGATGTCAGCAACCTTGACACCCTTGACTCACACTCTGACCTCTGGACCTGGTCTGGCAGAAGCCTGGCGTAGGGACGCCTGATTAATCAATAGCAGACGCAGCGTGTAATAAAATAGGGGTTCCCCCTGGGGAGGGTCTCAAACAAGCTGTAATTGTCCCAACAGACCAGGCTGCCTGTCAGTCAACGGATGGGGCTTATGTAAGGCACCTTCACATTATTTTCTTCAAATTCACAAGCTTTTTTTTATATCAATCAGTGTTTGTTTTTTCAAGTTATCAACATATTAATTGTTCTATAGTTACAAAGGTAGGTATTTCCCAAAATAAAAGAATAGAAATGGTAAAATACAACAGGAGAGGTAAAAAGGGAGGAGGAAGTGTGAACATATGACATCAAAGCTGTGTAGAAGTTGCTTTTAAAATATGACATAAGGTGTATCTGGGGTTTTGTTTTCTCTCTCCCAAAGTTGTATTATTTCAGAATTCAAAAAATAAGAGAAATCCACTTTGGTCTTGTCTGCTTTTAAGCTCATCAGTCCTTGAACATAATCTTTATTTTTCAGTGAAAGATTGTTCAAAGAGCTGTTGTATGTTTCTACAACATTGAAGATAGTTAAATTTGTCATTTAAAGGAGACATATCATGCTTTTTAAATCCTTTTTCACATTTAATTCATTCAGTTGGGGTCTATATAAAGTGGAACTGCAATGCTTTGGTCTGAAGTCCTCCTTATTGTAACTCCACAAGCCCCTCTTTCACCTCTTGTCTGAGGTGTGTCTCAGATGAACTCATTTTGAGGCTGTCTCTATGAATCCAAATGAGGCGCTTCACCCTTACCTGTTCCAACATGTAAGGCTGGATGGACAGAGCCAGAGGATGAAGACGATGAAATTATAGTTGGTAAGTCCAAAACTTATTTGGCAGTTTCGTCACAAATACTGTGACCTAATAGTTCAGAAAGAAAAAGAAAAAAGGAAACTGAACAGGTTGAAAATATGACCCAAACAGAATATAAAGATATCAATGCAGCACATGGAGAGACTAAATTAATATTTTCTGCCCTCCCGAGACTCCAAATACACAACAAAATGTGTTTAATATGTAAAACAAAAGTGTGTTTTACAGAATATAACTCCTTTAAAACATGGAAATAAATTCTCTGAGATAATGTCATGTCTGATTGTCAGTAAGAATAGAACATTTATAGTTTTCGCTCATCCTTTTATTGTCACTATAAATCATGGCTGCTTGTGAAGCTCATGAGGTTTAGGAAACCAAAACTTTTATGGTTAGAAATTCAAAAACGTATCACATCTAACTACTTTCAATCCTGTGCACTGTGTTGCCAGGCGGATTTATTTTCACTCACATTTGTCTTTCCTCTCTTCTCAAAGACTTTCCACCAAAGAAAAGCAGCAAAACTCTTTCTTTAATTCTTTACTTCTGATCAAACCTGGGGTCCGACCTTCTATCTCATCTTTTTCTTTCTTTGACCATCTCCCCATTCATCTGTCTTTTATCTTTGTGTCACAGGGGTCTCCGGTGGGAGCAGAGAGGTGACAGGCATGTGTCTGCGTTGCCCTGTCGTCTGCCTTTCTAATGAGCCTGAAACACCAGGGGTCAGCTTATTATGGAGATGAGGCGATCCAGGAGGGGCAAAAGGTGACAGACCTTGCTAATAGGGGCTCTTTTATTCTTCTTTTTCCTCTTTACTTTTTTTTCTCATTTTCTTCTCTTTAAAAGTCTGTCTTGCCAGGTGTAATGAAGAAGGTGATATGCTAAACAGGAACTGCAGGGCCTCCTACCTGTGCCTTACTTCCCATGTATCCTTTCCTTCTTCCTTTTATCTTTTCATCCAGGAGACTGTTTGAAGTTTGCCTCCCTTGTCTGCTGGTCGGTTCAGTCATCTTTCTCAGCCCAAAACCACCTCCGTTTGTCTGCTTTGTAGCCAGGCAATGTGCCAGAACCCTCAACTGCATCCTCCACTGGAGACGTGTGTGCATGTGTCTGTGCATGTGTGTGCTCTACTTCTTAAGTGTCTTTCAAACAACATGTGGCCATCCCTTTGTTTCTCTTTGGGCCAGGCTTCAGTGGGACGAGTTGCCTTTGAAATGCAGCCTGAACTCAACAACAGAGGAACGGCTAAAGACAGGGACGTCGTCTTCTCAGCTTTTTATTTATAACCGAAAGCAATTTGAAGCAGGAGGTGGCACAGACACACAAAAGTGTATTTTTTTCCAACTTACAGAGTACTTGATACCCATTTCCTTCTCCCATCGCCTCTCGCTTGTTTCCATTTATTTTACTATTCAGTCAAGTTCATTTCTAAGGAATAAAAGCAGCAAACTAGCCTTGGATAAATTCAAGTATTTAGTTATTCATTACAAAACAAAAATCATGTTTTTAATAGTTCAGGTTAAATGATAAGCAGATGGGTCATCCTCATTTTGGCTCATTAAAAAGAAAAAAAGGCTGAGAGATTTGCCTTGTTAGAGCTTTCTTGAACATTTGATCTCTTCTTTTTTTTTCCTTTTTTTTTATGAACTGCCTTCATGTCAAAAGCTCACCAGGTGCTTTTGGTTGCTAGGTCAAAAGAAATGATTACCCAGGAAGCTTTTCATTGGTCAGATCAGGGGACATGCAAATTACAGCTGGCGTGCTGTTTCAGTGCTTTGAAAAGAAGAAAAATCTCATGCATTGAAAATTTAGAGAGGGCTGTTGCTGGGGAATGTTTGGAGAGCTGTGCCACGTTCACACTGCAGGAAAATGCAACCCAAATCTGATTTTATTTTATTATTTTGCCCGTATCCAACCTATAATTGATCTATTTTTATTTTATTTTGTTTTATTTTTGGTTGCTCCAAATCGGTTGTTTTAATTTGCGATGTCCTGCATGAATGAGAATCTACAGCAACATATGATATTAAGATCTGTGTCAGACCTCATGGATGTGAGTGTCGTTTCACGTCCAAAAATACAGGACAATACTGCGCAGGAGGAGCTGCCAAGACCTAAGATTAACAGTAAACAGGGATCCAGACGAGTATGTCAGAAATATAATTTAATGACAATTCAAAATACTCAGGTCTGATTGCAGAACTACTTCAAACTGAATACACACATGCTAATGTGTAGCATTATTTTTTGATTCTTTAAACGCAGTGTGCTGCATGTGACGCCACGTGCACGTTTAAATGATCCACCTACTGTTGCAACAGCAGAACCAGGTAGAAGAAGGCTGGCTAAGACTGATAGACGATAAAAGCCAATAAGACAGGAAGTGATGATGACTATGGGAGAATAGTCCTTAAATTTAGAAAAGAAGCGCTTCCTCAGGAAAATGCATACTTTAAATAATCAAGTCGTTCATGTCTGTAACACAAACCAAAAACCATTCAGTTCTGTGTGGTTTTCTGTGTTGAGAGCAGGCATGGAGCTTTGCTGCATTTGTTTCCAATCCTCTGCCTGTTCTTGAACATTTACAACGATGTGGTTCAACGTTGAGAGTCTGTGCTCCGCCCGTGTGCAGTGCAGTCCCTCCTGCAGGTCGTGGACTTGGCTGTGGGGTGGTTTTCTGTGCCGTCTATCAACAGGACTCCTCATGTGAGGCACACTGATGATAGATAGTCACTTACGCTGCAGCTGACATCCAATCTGGCACCAGCGATTATGAAGCCCTCACCTCTTGATGTGTTTCTGTGTAGCCGTTGGACCCCCTCTGCTATAACACAGAAATCCCATTTTGTGTCACAGGGCAGTGAAATGAGGTTGTCTGGGTATGTCTGTGCTTTTAGTTGATTTTTTTTTTTTTCTGTCCCAGATATGAGAGCGGGTCTGCTTGCATGAGTCCACGCATTGAATACCATTTTTCACTTTTACACAATATCTTTTTTTGAAGGTATTTGTGTATTTTTCATTTAGTCTGAATGATAACAATTCAGAGGCAGGCATGAGGCCCTGCCTGTCAATCTCCACCTCCACTTTTAACTGTTTTCATCAAAACACACCTGCTGATTCCCCCAATTTCTGTTCAAACTGAACAAAAGACCTCTTGTTAAAGTCTTTTTTTTCTTTCCTCTTTATATTTTTTTTGCACTTTATTGATTGTATCTTGTTATCTTTTCCTACAAATCTTCATCTCCCCCATCTACTGTTCTCACAGTAATTTCCTCTAACCTGGCCTGACCTGTTTCTTTTTTTTACAGCAGATTTTTTGAGATGCTTTTGTGTGATGATGTGATCAAATCACGAGCGAGACACAGTAGCACACATTACAGTGATAGTTCCAATCTTTTGGTTCTGTCGAATGGCTATTAACAGTTATTATGTTACCTGCTGCACCCTCAAGGTCAAAACCACTATGAAAGTTTAGAAATTGATTTGTTTTAAGACAGAAGCTGTCCACTTTGGTCTTGGCCCGTCATATACCAGCAGTATTCTTGTCAATCTATTCATTAACAAACTTTATTTCTCTAAACAAAAGTTTTTCAAAGAGCTGTCTACAACAGGTAAGATATTGTTTGCTCCTAATATTTCTACAGAACCCCACTTACAAATATCTGAATTAGCTCTTTAATTATGGAACTGTATACTTGGGTATTTTAGTTATTCTATGCTACTTTATTAAAGTTAGTCTTTAAATTGTATTATTCAATATTTATGTCTTGAATTTTACAAAACTAAGCAAACACAAACATATACATGCACTCAGTCCTATATTTATTGTAGAATCAACAATTAATCCATAATGCATCTTTGTTCAACAGTAGGAGGAAAAGTTAATGGCCACAAAATAATCTTTGTATCCTTGGAAACTCTGAAGATCTGAACCAAGAAACACACTTGAGTTATAGCTGCAATGCTAAATACATATTTGTGTCCATCTACATAAACGAATGATTAACAGTTGAAACTGTATTTTTTACACTCTTCAGAACCTCAGAAAGATGACAACAATTACAACTGTGAAGATATTGTGCCAAAAATTAGATTTACAAGAAAAACTGTTTCTGCAGCTCTCTTAATAATCCAAAATCTTCACATTATTTATTTATTTAATTTTTGGCTTTTATTTTCAAATGCTTTATTTTCTTACCATTGCATTTATCAAATTGTTTGTTTTATTATATTTTAAATAAATATGAAGCTATCTCTGGAAACAAAGCCAAACAGCTTTCTTTGCTCAGGTCAATAATGTAATTATACATAACAGCATCTCTGTCACTCACTAATTATTGGTATATACTTTAGATTTTAATTGGTACAAAAAAAATTAGGGAATAAGACAAAAAAAAGATTTTTGCAGAAGGCTGCATAATAGCTGTCTTGGCCAGGCAATGGTTGCTTGGCAAACAGCGACATAGAATTCTTTTTATAAAAACTACACCGGCCAATATTTGGCTTTAGGGACCAATGAAGAAATATTCAGTCATCGTTTTGCATAAAAAATAAATAAAAAAAACTTTGCAGCAATTTTAGGAATTAATTAGCTCCAGCTCCAAGTTAGCATCCATGGCAACAAAACTGGCAAACATGTTCATTTTAATGGAGGTGCTATACTTGTGGGCACAGTTGTTCAGATCTATATTGTCTAATAGCTTCCTTTGTTATAACAGTTAGTTAGTTTGGTTTTGTTAACTGTAATAAAGTGATCTTAACATACAAACATCTTACACCAGCTGATTACATCACACTACGATGGTTTGGAAATGATTCACCATCTGTCATTTTCCCTGTTTTGTTGCATCAGATTCTAATATTAAAGGAGACATATGCAAAATCCATTTATTAGGTATAAACCCCTGTATCAAACTAGAATGAATGGGTTCGGAATCTGGATGGGTGCAGGGTGTGAAGCACCTCTTTTGGATTTCAACAGACAGCATCAAAACGAGTTACTCTGAGACACAGCTCTAAAAAGAGGAGAAAGAGGGGCTTGTGGAGTTACAACAAGGAGGATTTCAGACCAAAGCAATGCAGTTCCACTTTATATAGACTCACCTGAATGATTTAAATGTGGGGGAAAAAAGGATTTAAAAGCAGGATATGTCTCTTTTTAAGTAGATGACAGGATAATGAGAACATTTGAAGAAGTAAAAGGGCTTGCTTCATGCTAAAACTGAAAAAAAGAGTGAGCTGGATGTTAAATTTAGACAGATCAAAACATTAGATGAGTGTGTTGGCTGTGACTGTTTGATAAATTCAATGTTTCTATGGAAATGTCTGATTTAACATTAAAATTCTCTCAATTTCTTCCTTATTTGTCAAGTCTGATTTTCCTTTGTGGAGCCCTGATCACAGCACAGCTGAAACAGACTTTCCTGCATACTAACTCCAAAATATGTCCTGCCTCAAAGCCAACACGAGAGCTAATTGAACGACTTTGTGTCATTTTGAGAAAGGCCTGAAAATGGCTTTCAGTAGCTCCTTTGCTTTTTCCTCCAAAGAAACCTCTCTCGCTCCACTTTTCCTTATTCATGTGGTATTTTGAAGTTCACCTTTGAGGGGAATGCCAAGACATGACAAAAGAAAAAAAAAAGAACATCAAAGCCAAGGTATTGGTGCTTAAGCAGCTGGGCGATAATAATGCTACATTTGAGTCACTAATGGATTTTTGAAAAAGCTTTTGTATTCCAAGAAACGACTTGACCCCTCTTTCATTTCACCTTTTGTCAGCCAAAAAGTGCACGCTGCTTTTTTCCACGTTTTGTCAGTTTGACTTCTACGTCATAATGCTGTTTCAGGCTAGAAATCAGAAAAGTCATAATTTAACATTTTATAGTCAAATATTTACAGAATGGATGACATTTTGAGTTTGTTTGTAAGATTAAATAAAGTATGAGTTTTGTTAAAACATCCTGTGTTGGTTTTGGGATGTGTTGTATGTTTTTTTTTAATAAACTCTAAACTCAAAAATATAAATGTCATGTTGGTTTTGGATTTTAATAATCTGATTAAAGTGTTTTTATCCAGGGTGAAAGATTATACAACATGGGATGGCAAACTTTCTTAAAGGCCCTGTCACACTAGACAACTTTTGAACTTTTTAAAGACGTCTACGTTGAAGATGGAATTAAAAAAATCAGCAAGAAGCTTCTTTTCAGCGTGTACATATCGTAATTCAAACAAATTGATCAAATGTATAATTTTTATTAGCAATTTAGACATAAAAAATGTTTCATAAGTTGGTATAGGTTGTCTAGTGTGACAGGGCCTTAAAATTTGAATTTATTGTAGATTTTTTTTTAATCTACGTAGGTTATGTATTTTTATTAAAGATAACATTCAGAATGTTTTCAAGAACTTGCAGAAGAAAGTGTGGTTTTGAACTCTGCCAGCCACTATCAGCCCCCTCGTTTTCACGTAAGTGCCAAGAGTCATAAAATTACTTTAAATTCAGAGCATCATTCTTATCACCTCAAGGAGGGCTGCAGTGGTTTTGATGAACTGTTCATTGTACAAAATCACAAGTGATGTTTAAAAAGTGCAAGCTGCTAGTAAAATATGCATTCATGCCCAGATTTATTCTCCTAGAGGTGCCATGTTCAGCAGGGAACAATAGCCCTGATTTATAAAAATAAAGCAAGAATCCTAAATGTTGTCTTGAGTGATGGTTACTTTTCCTTTTTCAAAGTAGACAAGAAGACTGGTGTGGGTAAATGTGTGTTTGGTAACGGAGTGATAATGTCTGTGATTTTTTGACAAGGTTTCCTTTAAAGCAATGTGTATGTAATAAAAATTTAAAGACAATCAACAGATTTTTTTTCTCCTCTGCTTTAGTCGCAGAATTTTTCCATCTTGATTCTAAAAGCTCTTGTTAATTTGTGCAGAATAATCAAGATCTCACAAATGAGACAAAAAAAATTCTGTGTTCGAAAAATGAGATTCGGCGAATTGCGCTGTTTTGTCAGTGTGCTGTCAAATCCTAATTACATGAAAGAGACAAACAACTTTGTCGGATGACCCGTTGTTTTTAACTCCTGTGTTTTGTTTTGTTTTTCTGCTTTCTTTGATTAAAGCTGCGGCTCTAATTGCCGTCACGTAAAACACCGGGTGTTTATGTGTGTAATCAGTGGAAGGAGGCAAAGCCAACCACTGTAGGAATCAGTGTAATAATTTATACGGCAAAATACTTCTTAATAAACCTCAAACTCATTTCAAAATGATCATCATTGGCTTCATGCACAGACTTCTTCATTAAATGACTTTATTGAGCTGTATAAATATCCTAGGCATTAGCAGGTTTTTGGTTTTCAAGTATCCAGTTTCATAAATTCATGTTCTTAACACTGCTAAACTTTTACTATTCTAGTTATTTTTATTAAGTGTATTAAAATGACAAAGACTGCATGTAGAATTAAATAGTTGAATGATCATCAATTCTTCTCAACTTTTCCCATCATTAATAATAATAATAATAATAATAATAATAATAATAATAATAATAATAATAATAATAATAATAATAATAATAATAATAGGTCAGCAGTTTGAAGATGTTTCTGGTAGCAAACAAAACCTGTGCCCATGTGGCTAAAAGAGCAACACTTGTTACTCTTTTAAATCCTCAGAAAATTTTATGGAGAATGAGAACAGCCACACATTTATTTTTTGTGTTTTTATTTATTTATATATTTATTTATTTATTTGGTTTCAATGAACATGACCCGTCCTAAATAATCCTAAAAATGTTTTGAATATTTTTTTTCAATTTATCAATACTGTTTCAAACACTCCCATGAACTCTTAGACACTTTACTTCCCTTTAGCATTCCTATGAGGACAAAGGGACACAATAGAAACACAGTCTAAAAGCATATTTGATATCATATTTTTTTATTTTTATTTATTTATTTATTTTTTATAGAGGCTGCGGTGGCTTGGCAGTCAGTGCTCTCGCATAAGCCCAGGTTGCATCAGGAGCATCATCTTGTGTAAATCAGTTGTAAGATCTTTGTGCAAGTTCACTTGTTGTGGTGACCCGTGAAGAAGGGAGCAGCTGAAAGAACAAAACACAAGTATTTGTCTTGTAGCTCTTATGTTTTCTGTACAATTAAACCCCAGTCCATAAATTGCACATTTTAGTAAAGTTGTTCTGACAGGTTTTGACTTTTAAAGAGTCTGTAGCACGATGGAGAACATCATCAAAGACAGATGAACCAGAAACCATGCAGATACAGTTTCTCTTTTGTTTTTCCTTTTAATACATTGTAACATTCAAACAAACCAAGTTTACTGAGAAACAGGTATATTGTAGTTCCATCAAACCTATTATACAGGAGAGAGGATAATGAAAACTGTGTGTGTGTGGCCATGTTTTTGCTACTTGGTCGAGACAATTTTTCAGGAAATTGCATCCTCATGGGGACCGAATGCTCGATGGGGACCGAAATCCCGATCCCCATTACTTCGGATGCTGATTTTGGGTGGGGGGGGGGTTAGGTTTAGGACCAAGGTGTGAATTAAGTTTGTGCTAGATTTAGGGTCAGCTGTGT
>JARVJO010000111.1:17948410-17961566 GCA_031762555.1 Cynodonichthys magdalenae | reverse complement strand
ACATAAAAATGTAAAACTTTTCCTCCATTTTTCTTTTTGTGACTGAAGTTAGTCATTTGTGAACATTCACAGTTGTCATTTTGCCTAAGTTCTTATTTTGTTACATTACAAAAAATTAGTATTTGGAAGGTACTTAAGGTTAAAATATTGATGCACGTGTTCAGTTTATTGGTAAATGAAACAGGTCAGCAGGTGTGAATCATTAGTAATTACCTGAAATCCTTATTTGTTTTAATGTCTGTTATCAAAGCATAAAATATTGACTGTTGAGACAAACTTGCATGCTCTGTCTCCTTTCAGTTGATGAAAGCATTTGTATATGTGTGTGTGTGTGTGTATATATATATATATAAGTTGGACATTTTGATCTTCCGGACCTTGGTCTAATAAAATGTTCTCTGACTGGACCTTTTTAAGTTTTAATTGAATACCCCTGCTTTAGAGTACAACTCAGCCCTTCAGAATCTAGCGACCGCTACATTGAAAGAATCCTCTATGAACCAAACCTCATTATGAAAAGCAACACTCTGAATCCTTCTGAAAACTTGGACATGCCAGACGAAACAGAGCTCAGCAGCACAGGTGAGGCTTTACGTGCACAATCTAGTCCACTTCGAAAACACTGCAGAACCACCTTCACCTTAGACACCACAAATAAGAAAAAACAAATCAGAACACATGATCTGTGAATTTTTTGATATTTTGGTAGTTATTATCAGCAATGTGTTATTACTATGTGCATACATTATCATTTGGAGACCAGGGAAATTTTCCCTCTTCCTTGCTGGTGCCATTGGAGAAAAAGTCAATCAGCTGAATAACTTAAAATGCACGCATTACAATTTCATAACAAGATAATGAGAGATTCAGCAGCGTCTTACTGCCTTTTTTTTAATCTCGGCATACAGGCGAGGCAGTTCCTTAATCAGTCACGTGGTACGGCCCGCCAGCGAGGCAAAAAGTGTCTGTGTTCAAACCTGAATACAACAGACATTTGGTGTATTTAAAAAAAGAGAAACCGTCTGGATCATAGTACAATAGAAAAGTTGTTTTTAAGTACAAAATAAAAATGTGTCTCCAATGTCATTAGCACTAATAGCACTGTCTCAAACTCACACAAGCACATTCACATAAATACTTGTTTCCTATTATTCTTAATGCACCTTTTGAACCAGTCATTCCATCAAAAAGAGAGATTAAAATCATATTCAAATGAAATTTCGACTTCATTTATGGTCATATAAATACACACACATTTTTTCCCCAACTTAAAGCTTTACAAACAAGTCACGTCATTATAATCTGGTTTACACTTAGTGTCCACTTGATGGCGTAGTAGAACAAATGAAGCATGACGATGCTTTGACTTGTGTGTGGACCAGTTGGATGAAAAGCTTCAATGCAGCATGAAGCTCCATCTCACCATCACTAGTAATCAAATACATTTTACATAAAAAAAAAAAAAAAAAAAACACACACACACACTTGATACTTAGTAAATGTCAGATACTTTAAGACTTTTACTCAAGTATTATTCATGGTAAGATACTTGTACTTCATACTAAGTATCACTTTGAGGTACTTTATACAACACAGCACTCAGCCTTTTATTCCAAGATGCTGCTGTTACAGAAGCCATGTTGGGTCAAACCTCCTTGATAATCCTATTTCTTTGGACTTAGTTATTAAATCTTTCAATGAAGAATGACCATAAAGCCTTTCAGTTTGGTTATTTAAAGTATTTTTGCAAGGATGCATTTTCTGTAAGGCTAAAAAAGTTTAAGTACCAATAGAGTAACCTATTAGCTTTGGATGTTATCCACCCATTAATTTGGCTGTTATTAGCAGTTATCAGTCCCATACTGACTGCAGATCCGCCCCCCTCCCCCCGTACCTCCTTGTAGGTTGATAGGCATTTACCATTTTTTAACATTAAATAGATTGAATTTTTTTATTTTCCTCTTATCCTTTCTCCAGAAAGAGGCCCCCTGGCACCCCCCCCCACTTTGAAAAACGCTCTGAATTTGAGCTGAAGGCAGCTTGTATGTGTGTGTGCACAAACATGTATTTACTACATCATGGGGACCATTTTCCAGAAAAAGCAGCCTCAAGGGTAGGTTTAAAGATCCTTTCATGACTAAAGTGTGATTTGAGTTTAGGTTTAGAGTAAGGGGTCAGGTTTAGGCTAAAGAAATGACTGAAAAATTAATGGAATTCAATGCAAAGTCCTCATGAGGATAGAAAAACAAACACGTGTGTGTGTGTGTGTGTGTGTGTACACTTGGATCTATCTGTATCTAACACTCACAGCTTCTTGGAGAGATGATAAAGAATAAGTTAAAGATGTGCTTCTGCTGTAAGTGAATAAAACAAGCTTTATTCTCAGAACGTCTGCAGATCAGGATGGTTTTTAAAATCCTAATCAACCAGATAAAGCTCTGCCACCATCAGAAGTCTGCAGTGGGTTTAAAATATGCAGCAAAACATTGGTTGTGTGACTGAGTCACACTGTCAGTGTTTGACCTGCAGTAACCTGTCGGTCAGTTACTGCAGGTCATTTCTTTATTTAAAGATCCTTTCATGAATAAGACACATCGTCATCATCAACTACAGACATGAAGTGGACTTTAAACTGAAAAAAAAAAAGTTTAATTTAATGATCTAAGATTAATTTTTAGTTTGTCCAGTAAAGAATATAAAACTGGACTCTTAAAGGTTTTATCAATGTATTTTCAAAAAATAAATAAATAATAAAATAAATAAATTCAGATTCTGTTCATTGTTTTGTGACAATCTTCTTTAACTTAGAAGTTTTACACACTTTGACCCTTACCCTCATATTTTTGGACATTTTAGTTAGATGGAAGTCTGGAGGATAAACAGAAACAGCAGCTGTGTTATTGAGGAGGAGGAGGGGGGTGTTTCTGTAACAACTTAACTCATATCTGAGTGAAAGACAGAAGTGATCAGACCTTCAAAGTGCCGGCTCTCTGATAAAAATAGAACTGTTTTTGTGTTTGCTGGCCTTGACGTGATAAATCCAACATGTGATCAGAGCGACCTGCCTCCTCTCCATCAGCCTGACTCAGAGGTAACTGCAGGGAAATGAACTGATCACGACCCCACCACAGGTTAGTTTAGTTCAAACCAAGAAACTTTTCCTGAACAGTCAGTTTGTCATCAGAGGAAATGACTGATAAACAATGTGAATCTGTGGCTTGAGTGACTTGCTTGTGTTTTCATATTTCAAAGTTTTCCTTGTGCTCCTCTGTCATCAGCAGGAGTATAATAATAATGTACATGTACTTCATTAAAGTACTAAAAAGGCCTTTTTTTGTAGGATAACAGCACCTGCAGGGCAAAGCAGGAGGAAATAAGGACAGGAGAACACATTTCTAGTGGCAGAGCTGGTTAGATCGTTCTTTGATGTTATTTATTGTTTAACGTCCTACAGGCTCTGAGATGTAAAAAGAATTTTAACAGTTTTTGGGAAAAAAAAAAATTTAATAAATATATTTATATAAAATAATCCACGACATTGCCCTATACATCCATATACCTGCAAAATGAGGGAAAATCTGTTTAAATTACAGACAATCCGTAAAACTTGACATGCCTGGTATTTATATACCTTTGGTTATCAGTTGGTACCTTTGCTCAGTCAGTCTGTTTCCAGCTCTACATCCTCTGAGTTGTAATGATTTGTGCCCCAGTCTGGACTCCTTATAGCTCAGTTTTAAAATCTTTTTTTAATGCTCCTCAGATCTGCCTGCATTCTTGATCAAAATCTTCTGTGACAAAACAACAACTTAAAATCTTTCCCACCCAGAGCTATTAGTCTGTTTAACACTTACATCCTGTTCATATTTAAAGTTCCTGTGACGTTCATATCCTTCAAAAAAGTCAAACATCTTTAGATTTAAGAAACTTGGAAAAAGCACATAAAAAGGTATATTTTCTTTTGAAGTAGGCTGAAATCAAAGCAGAACACTTTTTTTGGGGGGGGGGGGATTTAGCAAATTTGACTGAGCTTTATATCATGTTATGATGGCATTCCTTCATCAAAAACATTCCGAGTGTTGCTTTTACTGTATGTTTGAGAAACCCTTGAATCTCCTGTAGTAGTCATGTGGAGCTGACTAGATGCTTGTTGGTACAAAGCTCCTCCCTGCAGTTCAGTCTGCAGCAAAGCTCCAACCCCACAGAGCATCCCTCCCCCAAAAGCATTTCTGTGAAGATGTGCTGAATCAGGAATGTTAGAAATGGTAGGATGATGTTCTTTAGGAGACAGAAGGCAATTTCAAGTCATTTAGATATAATCTGTTTTTGTGACCCCTCCATTTGGTTGACTTGTGTTCTGAATTCAAATTCATGTCAAAGTGGCCCTTTTACTATTCAGATTAGCTTTTGCAGGTTAAATGTTGCATTTGTTTGACAGAAATGAAAAAAACAACCCCCCCCCCCCAGTCAACAAGCATTCATTCACAACACGTTCACTTAGATTTTCATGTTATGATACATGTTCACATTTATAGACTGGATCTAAAAAGATCAGATATTTTAAAATGTAAATGAAGATGTGAAATACAATATAAAAAACAATGACTTAAGTTATATTGTTGTATACAGTATGTCATCACATTAGTGTTAGTTGAGTTTGTCAACTAGGTTTCCTGTAGTGATTTTTAAAAGGTCCAGCAGCTGTCAGTATTTAGTGACATAGTATCGACTCGTATCGATCGCTTGGTAATGTGTCGAAACGCTTCATGCATCACTAACAGTTTGTTTTCAGCTCTGATAACTTCATCAGATCAGCCTGTTTATTTTTGTTTTTATTTTTTCAATTCAGTCCACACGTCAGCATTGGAGGAACACGAGGACTGTTTGTGTCATAAGCCAATAATGCAGAGTGTCTGCATTGTGGGTGCAATCCTCAAACATCTCACAATATGATGTCCTGCTTTACCTAAGACAATAAAAAAATAACCACAATCATTAAATGTAAGACAGCACCGTGATGAGGTTGGTAGAGGTAGTGATGGGTCTTCCTGTGCCGAGTAAACCCAGAAGTCTTTAATGAAGCTTGGGTCGTTTAGGGTGAGCGACGTCACCGGTGACGTCTGAAGCCTCACTGGTTCAGGAAAGGATTCGGGTTTGTGTTGGAGTTTCACTGCTTTCTGACGTTTATTTTATGATACCTAGAAAAAAGCAGCAGCGTTTCACCTGAGTGACACTGATTTCTCTCAATAAGATTTTTCACAGAATTAGAATTAGTTTTCAACAATTAGGTAATGAAATGTGTTGCTACTATTTTGCAGAGTGACATTGTATTTTAAAAAGTTTAAACTTTTCAGTTAGGTTGATGTAATTGAATTTTTGGGGTTTGAACCACAGTAATAAAAAAGCTTTACAGATCGTTGTATATTACCGTTGTTCTAGTGTTTTATCATTTCAAGGTGAAGTATTTGTTCCAATGAATAATTAAACAGCATTTTCCTGTTGTGAGTTTGACAGACATGTGAACAATGGTTTTAAAAGGAAGAAACTGAGTCCAAACACAGAAGAAAATAATTGTCCTTAATATACTGTAAATAGTCACCATGACCCTTGTGTTCATAAGCACTGGCAGCTCAGTGGTTAGTACTGATCTCACAGCAAGGAGGTCCTGCATTTGATCCCTGTATCTCACCAGGGTCTGTCTGTGTGAAGTTTGTATGTTCTCCTTGTACTTGTGTGGATTTTCTCCCACAGACCAAAACCACGTTGCCTTCAGGTCCAAAACTCTTGTAATCTTAAGTCAAATAAAATGCACCCCTCATGTGTTTTTGTTTTTTTTTTAAACACGTCATTGATTAAACATAATGACAAGTCTTTATTTAAAAAAACATTCATCCAAAATTACAAGAATAAACCCCAAAATAAACCGAAGTACTTTCATTTTATTCAAGAAAGCCAAGACTCAATCATAAGTAGATGAAATGACATGTTTTGACCAGCAGAGGGAGTTGTGAGTAAATGAAGCTTCAAGAAATGAACCTTTTTTTTAACCAGATGGAATGAAAGCTTCAAGATTTCATGAGGCTTCATGTGGTCATCACTAGGCAGAGGCTCAGGATTGCCTCCCAGCCAGTGACCTCTCTGTGTGGAGTTCATGAGTTTCCTCCCACAAACATGCAGGTTTGATTAATTATATCTAAATAGTTGTTTTGTTTGTCTCTGGTGGACTATCTATCTAGGGTGGGCTCCTGCAAAAGGAAAACCAACTAAAGATAACAAACAGAATTAAATATATTTTATCCTAGAGCAGAGGCTGCCTGTCTATTTCTGTCCCCCTGCTGACTTATTGTATGACGTGTTGCTCAGTTAAAGCAGCTGTGGTTGAGGTGTTGGCAGTTAAATAGCACTAAGGCTAATGAGAGCTCATGTGCATCTGAGCTGATTTAAATTTTCAACAGGTGAGAGGGATAGATTGAGTGGAAAAGTACTGAGAAGCTGACTGAAGGTAAACAGAGAAATGGCACAGGAAAATAAGGGTGAAAATAACACTAATCTTAAAGAAAACAAAGACTCAGAGAAAACCAAAACACAGAGATCCTAACATACTGTACATATGATGCACATAAAGTCAAAGAAGGCCTTGATACAAACACAAGTAATTGTGTGTGTCAAATAAAAAATATCACTCCTGCAGTTTTATTGTTTTGCAATGCCACTAACTTAGCTGCTATAGTTAGCAAGTTTTCAGATCATCCCGACTAGTTTTTCAAAAATGCGACCAGCTAAATTTTCTGGTGACATTGGAGACTTTTGAAGACATGAAAGCAGGAGTTGATCTTTCCAACAAGCAGTGAGTACTGTGGGCCCTGCCCCTGTCCCAAAGCAGGCAGCTCCTCACACACTGGCTGTGTCCAAAACCAGAGGCCAGGTCCTCCGAAGGCCGAATTTGTCGGCCGCTTACGTCACAGCGCCACGACGGAGGCTGTCCAAAACCGAAGACTCCTCAGATGCGGCCGACAAATATGTCCTTCCTTTGCTCCAAATTGATGGACTGGTCCGATGGATCCTTCCCGTTCCACCATATCCCATAATGCATTGCGGGTCGGCTGGAGGTTTTTTTTGATAGTAATGGCTAATGAAGCAAGAGAAAGAAATACGTTTTAAATAAAAATCTGTTGGTAAAATAATAAACGTTTCAAGTGGTTGTGTTGTTAATACTTTTATTATTTGTATAGACATGTTTTTAAATACTATTTTTGTCAGAAAAAAAACGATCTGGTTTAGTGAAATAAACATGCACCTACAGCAGGTCCATTAGTTCTTCAAATATTGTCTTTAAGTTAATTTTATTGTTTTATGTTATTAATAACGCTGATATGTTATTTTTCTAATTTCTATCTAATTTAGCTTCTGTTTAGCATTGTCACGTTCGCTAGGCGACCAGACATACGTCGGGTAAGGGTGGGAATAAAGCCAAAGGCTAGACCGTCCAAATTCACAGCGACTTTCTTCGCGGTCTACCGAGGACCTTCATCTTTATATATTACGAGGTCCTTTGGAGGACCCGGCCTCCCGGTTTGGACACAGCCAGCTTCCTAACACACACACACCTGCAGCCAGAGTGGAAGATATTCACCTCCCAGACTGATTTATTACTCAGTTCATGGTGGGATGTAAAAGTAAATGTTTTTGTCCAAAATTAATAACTCCATAAAATAACTAAGTGTCTCTTAGGGGTTACTGGGTAAAAGAGAGAAGTTGGAATTGTGACAAGTGGGAATTTGCCTGGCCAGTCAACATGTGCTTTGTGGACTTGGAGAAGGCCTTTGACCATGTTCCTCGAGCTACACTGTGTGTGTGTGTGGGGGGGGGGGGGGGGGGGGGGGGGGTGGTGGTGCCAGTTGTGGAGGGAGTCCGGTTCAGTGACCTCAGGATTTCATCTCTATTTGTGGTCCTGTTGGTGTCATCCTGTTGTGATCTTCAGTTCTCAGTGGAGCAGTTCACTGTCAGGATTAATGGCTGCTTGTCAAATAATCAAAGAGCTGCAAAACTGCTACAAATGCTTTTTTTTTAAATCCAACATAGTTTTTACTAACAGCCACACCTCAGGTTTTATTTTTAATTCAGTTGTAAGTCAGAGTGTTAAAAGTTCTTCTGTGGTGTCCTCTGCTCTGCTTGAGAGGTTTTTACAGTACTTTATTGAAAAGATTTCAGCTTAACTAAGTGAAATGCCTGAGGGGTCCAGCGGGGTGGGGGCACTCAGTGGTGGGCCTGACGAATTCATCTTCATCAGAGGTAAACAACAAAAAACATCTGAAGCTCCTATGTTGAATAGTTTAAGTTATAAGCACTTTTGTATGTCCAGACACCCCCTATTCAGATGAAGCCCCCTCCTCAAATATGGGGTCTATTTTAAAATCGTTCGCTGGCGCAATGTAGGTCGGACACATCTACATTCCTGATTAATCTCATGTTGATCTGTGCAGCCGTTTCTGTGCTACGGTTGACCAAAAATCACTGAAAAAAAAAATAAAAATACAAAAACAATATGACCCACATGTGGGGGTCACAATAAAATTTAAGAGAACAGGGAGAAGTCATTTGGACAACATATGAAATTAAATTTACAGTAAAGGTAATAGTAGCACATCTTTTGCTCTAAAGTGTAAAATCCTGCATCATATCCACCTCTGTTAAAAAAAATTTTATCAAATCTAACCCAACATAGACAAGACCTGCAGGAGACCAAGCTCACAAAGGGAGAGTGGAGATGGCTAACACCTGAGACTAACTGCTGGCAGGAGAGGGTGCCAATGGGGAAAACAACTGACAATGGAGGCATGAGCACAAGAGACACAAATACAGAAACATAATCTAAACTCACATGAAAACATCTGTCAGAACTAGAAAATGAATAAAACTTGACTCAAAAGGACCACTGAAGTAAATCAAAACACAGACAGATTTCCACAGCTTTTCCAGCATTTTGTTAGCCTGGTAGAAACCAGACCCTTGTTCTACGCTTTGCTTCATAAGGTGTCTGGACTCTCTGCTATTGAGAAAAGATTGCTTGCTGGAGGTGTGGCCCCTGTTAAAATTTTAAATGATTGGATCTGATTTACCCAATCGCTAACATTTGACTGTGACATGTAGAGCACCACCTCAACCGTGAAGGAAGCTAAGCTAAGAAGCTAACCGGAAAGTGCGTGTCCTGCAAACAACCATCCCCTACTGGGAAGAGAGAAGTAGGGAGCAGAACAAGATGGCTGTAAATGAGAGCTGCAGGCTTTGTGAGACAAATTTAATTTAATTCGGAAGCCTTGTCAACATGGACTGACTTCATTCACTTCCTCCTCTGCCATTGCTGAACTAAAGCCAGACTAAAACAGTGCAGAAAATCACATCATCGTTTTCAACTCCTCCTTCTCTTCAATGATTGGCCTGATTCATTTTGACTGGAGAAATCCAGTCTATGGGAGAAACCCCAGATGGAACAGTGAAGGGAGATTAGAATTGAGAGGAATTGCGTAGAAAGCTGGTAGGAAGGTAATGGCCAGGCTAGTGTTTAGTGTAACTTGTTTACGTGGCACAGCTTTTCTAAAACTTGCAGTGATGTATTTCAGGCAGAGCAGCTTTATATTAATGACCACATCTGCACTGTGGTTTCTCTCTGCAGAGAAGAGGTCCAGGCCTGGAAATATCCTTGTGTCAGTGAAGACAACTAGCATCTCTGTCACTAAAAGAGAATTTAAACACATTCATGCATTTTCTAAAGACATTTTCTTTAAGTGGATCTTGCTAAAATTTAATTGAAAACCATTTTCCTTTGCAAAAAGTAAACACCTTTTACACTTTACAAACCGTACCATCATCACGTCTCATCACGCTTTTTAGAACGATTAACACTCACAAGACATAAAAAAGGGAAACAAATCAAAATTTGACCTATTTATATCAGTAATACAATATGTAAAAATGTACTATATTAATAATTATGAAAATTTACTCAATATTTGAATGATATCATTACCTTTGTCTCTGAAAAAGTCTTTTTTCTAGTCTTTTAACTTAAAGATAAACTACAGTACAGTAAAGTACAGTAGGTCCATTTAAAGTCATTATAGCAGCTGAAATATTTTTCATAATAAAAGGGTAAAATTTACTATAAAAAGTCTCTGCAAACTGTTAAAAACAAATTTTTAATTGTTGTTTTTCAGTAACATGAAGACATTAAATCAGTGGTTCTCAATTCCGGTCCTTGTGACCCACAACCCTGCATGTTTTAGTTGTTTCCCTGCTGTGGCACACCTGATTTACATAAACAAGTGATTGGCAGGCTTCTGCAGAACTTAAAGACCTGCTGAAGAGCAGGGAAACAACTAAAACATGCAGGGTAGTGGGTCACGAGGACCGGAATTGAGAACCACTGCATTAAACACTCCATTGTGTCCATTGTGCTTATCAATGTGAAGAACAGTTTGTCTCTCAGAGTGCTGATGCATAATAAGAATTCTCTTTCAGAGCGAGGCTGAATGACAGATTGTTAAATGATTATCAGGAACTAAACAACAGAGCTATCAGCAGAACATCATTTATTGAACCTGTGAAATGTTGCACTCTGTGAACTCATACGACTGTCTGGAATGCTATAAAATAGACTTAAATTAGACTTTTCTGTGTGTGTGTCTTTGTATCATATTGTAAGGCCCTTTTTCTAAAATATATTATCTTGTGGGGACCCACTGTTATGTGGCCCAAAGCTGGGGGTCCATATATACAAATGTCGAGTTTGATTTAGGAAGTTGTGGACTGAGTTTAGGTTAGGTTTATGTTGAGATGTTTTTTAATTTTATTTTTTGGTTCTGTGTGTTTTTCTAATTAGTCTGTTCACTTTCTGTCTTAGTTTTGTTTCTGCCACACCCACCTGCTCCTGTTCAGTCTGTGTGTGCAGGTGTTTAGTTAATGAGCTCTTCTTATATCATGGTTTAGTTCCTGCTTGTTAGTTCTGTGTTGTGTCTTCTGTTATGCTGTTAGTCAGCAAATACAAGTTTTCTGTTTGTGGCCATGTTTGGCTTTTGGTTTACATTTTTGTGAATAAATCTTAAATTTAGTTAAAACTCCTTGCTCTCTGTCTGCACCCTTGATCCAACTTTAAAAACAACTCACCCAATGTGACAATTTAATTCGGTTCAGTTTAAAAAGCAAGTTAGAACAAATGTCATCTCAGGAAGTGACACAAAAATATTCAAATACATAAAAACAAATTAGTAAAAGTTATCTGACAATCTAGCTTTCTTAAATGTTAGCAGGCTACCTCTCTAGGTTAAATAAAATTCTTCTATATTAGTGGAGCACAATTTTCTTTACACCCCCAGTACATAAAACTGTAAACTTAGATAACTGGAGTACTTTTTGGGAAATCCTGTTCTGAGGACCGACTCTATTTTACTTTAGGTGGAGCAGCTTCTTTATTTATTTATTTATTTATTTTTTTTCCTTCTAGGAAATTTGGCTGATTTAACCTCCCAAACTGACAGTCCAGTCCAAAAAACAGGCGGCTCAGTTGGTAGAGCTGTTGCCTCTCAGCAAGAAGGGTCGCCGGATTAAATCCTGGGACCTTTTCCGGGTAGAATTTGCATGTTATCTCTGCGTGTGTGGGTTCTCTCTGGGCCTACAGGCCAAAAACATGACTGTTAGGTTAATTGAGAACTCTAAAGTGTACCGCGCCCCTCGAGCACTGACTGCTGGATATGGGCACGGGTGACCCCTGTGACCTTGAAATAAAGAATTGAGTACAGATAATGGATGGAGTCCAGAAAGCAGAGATGTTGCTACTTCTCCCCAGTTATCCACCCAAACCCCCAATGAAACTCTGTCAGCTCACCCATGAACCCCAAAAGTTACTTTACCAGAACAAAATCCATAGTTCCATACTTAGCCCAACTCTCTTTAGGATTTACATCAACAATGTAACAAATTCTGTAAGCAAATGTTGAGTTCACATCCATCTGTATGCTGATGCACTATTATATACAGTATACTTCAGCACCTTGCTTAACTGTCCTCTCCACACTACAATTTAACCTCAGTAGCATACAGTAGAGCACACATTTTCTGATCATTTAAAACTGAACACCCTGAAAATAAAATGCATGATCTTTATTAAATGCAGATAAATTTATAATAATAGGGGATTTTAATGTTTATGTAGATGAGGAAAGTGATAGCTTAAACATAGATTTTAGTAATTTATTATTCAATTTGTTTTACTCCAAAATGTTCACATATACTCATTCTCTTCATCACACTCTTGATCTGGTTCTGATGTATAGAATAATACATCCTCACAATCCTGTTCTCTCTGACTATTTTGTTTATATTTTTAATACTTTAGTTTTCAGAATTAAACAAGGGCAAATAAATATCCAAACAATGGAAAATAAGTGACTGAGAACCAAAACAATCATCAAGCTGTCAGCCAACTGGTGTATTAATAAGATGGAGAAAAGTAAAGAAGAATAACTTGCATATCAGTCCAAAGTGAGCGTTCAAGCACGTAGGCAGATCTAAATGTGGATCAAGCTGTGCAATATTGAACAGCATAGTATTAAAGGATGCAAGTAAAATAACAATGACAATAATTTTTATAAAAAACAAACAGAAGAACAGAGATCCAAATCATCACAGTCATCACTTTAGCCCAGTATTTTGTACATACCTATTGAAAGGACCCCACATCAAGGAACTTATGATTGTCTGATAAAGCGTATCGAATCTCTTCAAGATAAATACAGGACACCATGTCATTTTTTGAAATGGGGGGGTGGGGGGTAGAGGATTTCCATTCCCTTAAAATAACACATTTTGTGACCACCAAACCAAAAATAAGAGCCTGCTGGAGAGGCATGGAAAGAGTAAGAAAATTTGGAGCAGCCCAAAATTATCAAATCGTTTTCAGGAGTCAATGTCTGCTATAAACTTTACTATAAAATTGAAAGATCTTGCACCAGAAGTCCATACGTTTAGAGCAGGTGCTGATTTACATTTGACACACGTTGGGGAAATACCGGGAAAGTTTGGTTCTCGTTGTTACGGGCTGTTAGGTCCCTGTACGACCGGTGTCAGAGTTTGGTCCGCATTGCCGGTAGTAAGTCGGACT
>JARVJO010000111.1:17927332-17948310 GCA_031762555.1 Cynodonichthys magdalenae | reverse complement strand
TGTAGAAATTATTGGAAGTCAATGGAATGTCCCCATATGTATAGGTGGACACAGCTGTGTGTATGTGTGTGTGTGTGTGGGGGGGTGGGGGGGAGTGTTTGGTAGGCTGTACGGGTATATGATCACATAAGCCTCTGACACCTATGGTCTGTGAAATTGGGCTGCTTTAGAAGGACCTCATCATCGCAGCACCTCAGCCATGTAAACAATCAAAAGGAAAACACGCTCGGCACATACAAGCAGAAGCTCATGAACAGGACTGTGCAAAAGTCTTAAGTAGTTTGTCGTTTCTTTGTATTTTCTTTCTGGAGCGTTCCTTGTAATAATTTTTAAATGATCTTGATGAGTAGTTCTGGTTGTCTTTGTTTATTTTGATTCTGACTGTTTTCAGATCATTTTTGTTTTCGTTTGTTTTGACATATGAGTCATTCAGGCATGAAAAGGATTCTAGACTTATGTGATGAACCAGAGTTTTAGCTTTAAAAAAACAAAACAAAAACAAACAGTTATGTAGCACCAACAAGGTGATTCATAGAGAGCTGAAAACTGACGAATGATGCATCACTCAGGTCTTTGCTTGGTTTGTTTTCTTGATTCTTTAAGTCACGACATTTTAATACTTTCATCTGCTGAAGATGGGTTTTAAGTCTTACTTTTTTTTTTTGTTGTTCTTCTTTTGTTTTTTTTTTTGTTTTTTTTAACCACACACTGCAAAGCATACTGTCATGGTTTGGTGCAAGGATTGGACAGGAAATAAAAGCAAAAGCAGCCAAAGTCTAACATAAAAAATTGAACTAATGACCAAAACTTTATTCATTGCAAGGTGAAACAAATTTCACCAAGAAATAATTTACTCCAGTAGTTTTTTTAAATAAACAGTGTTGATATCCCAATGTAAACAAAACACTCGTCTGAATCTGCTGAAAACTATCTGGAAGCTGAAGGTATAAGATTGACCTACATTAGGTGCAAAGCTGCACCATAGACGCCAAACAGACACATTTGAAGGGATTCTCCGAGCTGCCTCTGCCTCTGCCTCTCCTGTGATCACACACTAATTTTCAAGCCATCACTGTGGTGATAAAAAGACACGAGGCACAGGAAGGGAGTCTTCCTAACGTGCCCACGCCACAGCAGGGAACATCGTCTTCCCACACGTCTCTGCAACTGTACCTGCTCCCCGTCTCTTCCCCTCAAGCCTGACTAGATACAGCCACATTAATTGGATAAGCTATGACAGTAATGCTCTAGCAGGTCTGTGTGGCACAAACACACACACACACACTAATGGATTTTGTGTGTGTTTGAGGGAATTAGAGCTTTCACCATCATAACAAGATTAAAAGAGATCATGAGTGGCAGAATTAAGTGAGTGTGAGTGCTCCTTGACGAGAGGAGGAGCAGGTTTCTGACCTCAGAAATGTGGACCGGCACCATGCCTGGACACTCAGACACAGTAATTAGCCTGCGGTCTAAGCAGCACACCAGCAGACAAGCTAATAATAGTGTCATTGCTATTAATAATGAGAGTGATAACAGCGCTGGTAATTATGACAGTAGTAATCATAATGATGTAAATCATGTTCAGAGTTAGCACTTTAATTGTGTGTGTGTGTGTGAGTGTGTTGTTCGAACAACATGGAGGTGATGGATTAATTGAGGATGTGTTTATGATTTAATGTCATTAGAGCTCTGTGTGTATTCATTTTATTATCATTTATGAAACACTGCTTTGTTGTGGGAGTTTTTCTTATCTGTCTTGGCGTTGTTTGGTTGTCTGTCTTTAGCTCGCTAATAAGCATGTTCTTGATTTAACCCTTCAGGCTGGGTTTGGCTGTAAAAATGCAAATATATCAGAACTCAGTGGCTCTTACATTTACTTTCATTTTCATTCCATTGCAGACACGCATGAAGCCAAAACTATTGTAGGTTTTGTCTCAACGATCAATTTTCTTTTGCTATTAATTTCTGCTCTTCTGGCCTTCAAGAAAATCGAAAACAAAAAGCTGGAACTGTGGCAGTTTGAAGGGAAGATTCAAATGTTTTAGAGACCCTTGTGATAACCTGACTTCCAATTACAATTATAATGCACCATCAAACTTTGTTTTTTTCAAATTGAGACTATTCAAACAGCCATCTGCAACAGGTAAGATATTATTTAGTTAAAATTTGCTGCACAGATCTCTACTTTAAATGTCTAAAATATTTATTTAAAATTTCTAACCATTTATTATATACATTTCCTTTTGTATTTACTAAAAATGGTTATTTGCAATATGGTTTAATTGCTGTGCTAATTCAGTGATTTTTTAAGTCATTAACTATGTGTAACTTGATTGAATTTCACAATGAAATCCAAGTTAAACTTTACTGTAATCTTATTTTTAGCAGAAAATGTATGAGTAAAATTAAACTTTCACACACACATACACTAACATGACAGTCACTCTTACATTAGCATGATTATTCTCCCTTCATTGACTCTCATTCTTTTCACCATCAGTATCTGCAGTTCCTCTGAAGTTAGTGAACATGATGTTCCCGTCTCCACAACATTATTTTATTCCCATCCAGCAAATTTTCACTGGTGCCAGGCGACCTTTTCCCGATGCCTCTCCTTGTGTCTTCCCCTTGACCTTTAAGCTGGTCGCTGCTTTGCCTCACCTCGAGGTAATAACTCACTATTCCACTGGATGATTTATTTACTTCCTTAGCAAAGGGCACGCGTGCACTGACCCAGACGTGCACGCGCTTTCTGTTTCTTAACTCTTTCCTCCTTTTATTTTGCTTGCTTCTATCTGTAAAGCATATTGGCAGTAACACACAAACCCTGTTTAAGATGAGAAAATAGATTAGAATTTGTGAGATTAATAAAGCAGACAGAATGGGATTAGTATTGCACAGTAAGCTACTTTTTACTGTATATGACTGTTCTTCACATCCATATAAACACAGTAGCTACAGAATTGATCTCACTTCTTGTAGAACAGCTATGTTAGATGCATGTAAGATGAGAAGGAATTTTTCCCTCGTAGGGATTTGTTAAGGAAAGACTTCTGAAATAAGTGACTCTTCTAGTTAACCCCTTTAGCTCAGTTCCTCCTGTCAGTCCCGTGCCTGTGTTTCCACTGACTGTCAGTCAGCCTAACTACTGTTTGATTGAGGTTTATTGCAGCAGATTTGGGAACCTCTGTTCACACTTGCCGGAGGCTTTTTCCTCTGCTGCTCTGTGCTGAGCTGAATTCATTACCGAACGCAGACATGGTGCATTTCTGCTGTAGGTGGCAGCATCTCTCACACAGTTGGTCTGCCAGAGTTGAAGTTTGCCTCGGGGGCACACTTGGGTGTCAGACTTTCTTGACTTTGATTTCTAAGAGCAGATTTGTTCTGCTGTTGACCTTCTGTGCTCACTTCTAAAGATATCGCAAAACATCAATCTCCCATCAAAGAGCTGCCAAAACAAACTTTCAAAGCTTCTGAAGACATTTCAGAAAGTAAAGTCTTAATAGACAAAACCTACTTTACTCAGAGAATGGGGGGAAAAAATATTATGACACAAATATTAAGACATTAAACTCTGACATGACTTACGTTTAGATCTTTTGTTGTAAGATTCAGTGAACATATTATAAACAGTTAATATCTTTCTTCTTGTGAAGAATTGAACTAAAATTAATTTGATGTGTTTGATTCAAATACTTATGAGTTATAGAATATGTTCTATTTTTACCTAACTCTTCTCAATGGATGTATAGATGGATGGATGATGGATAGATGGATGGATGAAGGGATGGACGGCTGGATGGATGAATGGATGGATTGAACAGATGGATGGATGGATGGATGGATGGATGGATGGATATTCCTATAAACAGTTTATAGTGGTGCATCAGTGTTACTATGGTAACCACACGTGTGTCTCTTACTTCCTGACAGGTCTCTAAATGAGAAAGACACACAGAAACACGTGTAAAAACTATAACTTTTTTTCAAAGATCATTTTAAAATTGTGGGATAGGCTGTGATTCAAAAATTGTGACAGGAAATGAAGAAGCACTGATGTTTCAGTGCTCACACAATTGGGGCCATAAAGAAAATAAATAGATAAAAACATCTTTGGTTTTTAGACTAACCAAATTACAGGGTGTCCACCTCCAAAACTAAATTTAAATTCCACCTCATGAGACACTTTTGTTCAAGCATTCAGCTGATCTTCTCAGTCAGGCTGTGTGACCAAGCAGAATATCTACATCATCTGTACTACAATACCCACAACCCCTAGGGCTTACAGTGTCAGTCAACCAATTAATTCCAAATGGTCCTGTTTGCCAATTATGCTGAAAAAATGATAGTTTTGAATTCCCCAGCCAACAATACATTCACAAAGACACAGATTCCACCTTGCTTCACCAACACCCAGGTTACTCTGTGTGTTTTGAGTGTGCTCATGTGTGCAGTGATGATAAAACAGCCATCTGCTACAGGCAGAGGTTTGTGAATCCCAGACGAAGACGGAGCGTTTGACTTCAAATAAAAGCAGTCAGTAAATTGTAAATGAACAGGGAGCATTTCTGCCTCTGGGTAACTTAACCTGCACCTACCTCCACAGATATGGTCAATTAGTTCCCTTGTTTCTATTTAATCTTTTCTTGTGTATTTTTTTTCTTTTCCATTACTTTTCCCTCACTTTCTTTGAAGACGATACTATCAGAAGTGGGTCAGCACTGAGCACTGTCAGCTGTTTGTGTATATGAGTGCAGTCTGTGTGTGTAATGGAGACAGAGAGTGAAATTTACATTGTGTTTGATGTGACTAAGCCGAGTGCTGTGTTCATTAAGGTGCTCTCAGGGCTTTGAGTGTGATCAGATAATTTGATGATAACAATCCAGCCCTAATAGTTAATGGCAATTCATGCTCTTCCTGACAATTGGTGCCCATTAAATGAGGCACTCCATAAAGCTGAAGCAATACAGCCGAAGACTTTTTTTATCCATTACAAAAGAAACAATTGGTTTCACTGATATTTTAACTCAGATGTACTTTAACAGCTTTTATCTTCTTCTACAAAAAAGAGCCCCAAAAACCTTGGAGCACCGACAACAGGAAAGGAAAGTGCATAAATCTTGCACTAAATTAAAATTTCTGAGTTGTAACCACGTTTTATTATTCAGAATAATGATTATGATCACCAGGTTAGAGGGGTGTAACTGTACACATAAATCACAGTTCTCTACATAACTCTTGAAATTATGACTTAGCTCAGATTTTGCACAAGAAAATGAAACAAATGTAAAATACTGGTTGCTAATGCTAATGTTAAACTTTGTGTGCTGAAGAGGGTAATAAATGAGAAATTTGCAAATGATATAAAATGATTTGAATAAAAATATGAACATATTTTTGTATCCAATAGTGTTGCAATTAAAACATGTCTGCCCGATGAGAGAGGTGATCACCTGAGCCTAACATATTATTTGTCTGATTGCATGCACCGAACCCTGACGTCATACTGTGATGGTTTGGTACAAAAATGTGTACCGTCACATCCATACCAGGCAGCAGTCTCCTTCCTGAATACTTTCATTTAATCTTTAGATTGCTTTCACAACTTGGAACAAGCCATGGATTTGGCTCCATGGGTCAGAGTGTTGCATTAAGCAAAGGGAGTCAGTTTGTTTGATAAACTCACAGAAACGTATCCCTGCACAGCTCATCAGTCTGAACATGTGTGTGCATACAGAGCTTATATTTTAGATAATGATTGCAAAAGAGAGTCTATATTTACATGCATTTTTTTATGTTGTGCATTTGTCTCATCTGGTATGTACTTGTGTGTGTTTGAGAGGGGGTAGGCTTGCTTGTACACATGCATTGGTGCAGACAAGCCCAACATGAACCCTCTCAGACACAAAGGGTGTAATATATGTATAGGAGGGCCTCTGTGTCCCAGTCTTATGGAAATATGGTCTAGCCCAGTGTCTCTATGCTTCCTGGTAGTGCCAGCTGCTAAACCCCAAATGGACCATTATGTGTCTGTAGAATGGGAGGTCAAGAGACCTCTGGTGGATATTGGGATGGGGGGTAGGGACGCATTAATTCAACTTAGGTTTGGCGGTACCTGCTCAAAGAGGATATGCACATTTTGGGACACATGCACTTCAGAGACGCATATATTCACCTAACGCATGCAGACATTTAGATAGAATGGACATGCATCATACAGGAAATGCATACATGATTATCTGCACTGGGTTGGATTTTTAGAAGCAAGAGGCAGCCCATACACACACTTATCTTAGACTCTAAAGCTCATGATGGACCTAACTTGGTGCCATAATCTGCACTGGCCACACGCTCAGGAGATCCATGCGGTGATTACACCTCATGCACCTCCAATAACTCTTGCCCCTGTCTGATCTTATCATCCAGGCTTAATCAATTTTGCCAGTTAGATGTAAAGGCTGCTGCTGAAGGCTGCTGATAGAACGTGGCTTTGGAGAGAATAATGAGCACAACTATGCAGCTCCGGTCCTCCACCGACAGAGATAGGCGTTATAATAGATGTGGACAGACGAACTCTGTCAGCAGCCGACGCTCAATTCCGCTGCTCATCTCCTGCATTAGCAGGCTCACGCCAACCCCTTCGTCACCACCCCCACCCCCACCTCCTTTAACAGTCCTCTGTAACCTATTGCTATCTTTACCTGTCAGCCCTCACCTCCAGCCTTGTCTCTGTCTGTCCCCCTGCTGTCTAACACCACACATCTTTTTATTTAGTTTTCTTTTCACCTTCTCTTCCTTTGCTCCCCCCCACACACACACACTCTTCTTTCATTCCTTGCCCTTTTCCTCTGCAGCCCTCTCTCTCAGATCTACATATCTCCAGCAGTAATTGACATTTTCGATTTGCCAGCCTCCTTTCCTGTAGGCTGCCAGCCAGCGTCACCAAGGCAACTGAGATACATCCGCAAGCCTGGCGAGAGAGGGAAATGGGGAAAGGAGGAGGGAGGCGAGGGAGAGCTAAGTCTGCCTCTTAACTGGCTTCTATGCTCCCCTGACACACACACACAAACCTCTTCTCTGACCTGATAGGACCCCTGGCAGCCCACTTAGGGAAGAGTTAATAAGCAAAAAAAAAATAATCACGAGGGTGATGTTCAATAAGCATATTTAAGCTAATTTAAGAAATTAATGAGCATTTTATGGCTCCCCCAGGGCAAAAAGTGTTGGCAAGAATGGACATAAGCTCTATGTACACATATATAATCCTTCAATATGTTGTGTCCATATGGATCATGAAACAGAGTGCTATCACATACGATGGCATTTCATGTCCATGTCGGGAGCAGGAGTGCTGTGGGTTGTTGATAATTGACTGTAAGTTAGCCGGACAGATGGTGTTGATGTTTGATCTGTTTTGGTCTTTTTCTCAAAAGTCTTGTGAATTTGTGCAACTAATTTAATGCATTTATTGAGTTAATGTGTGACTTTATAATAAATCTGTATATGGGGATCTTGAGGAAGTATTATTAAACTAAATTAACATCAGTTTTTAAAAAAAAAAAAAGGATAAACGAATCTCCTGAAAGTGAGGCTCTGTGAAAAGTTATGAACAAATACTGGCTTACCACTTGTAAACATATTGTAGCTCTTTGAACAACCTCAGTTTGAAGAAATATTGTTTATTTTTGCCAGAATTGATGAGGTAAAGCCAGTATCTCACATGACTTTGTCTATTAGAGACTAGTTTGCAAAATAATCTTCAGAAATGTCTTTCGAAATTGTCACACAGTTGGTGCAAACATCTCACACCAGTCTCTTAATTTAGTTTCCTAATTCTAGAGTGCTACACCTGCGCAGGAGCTCTCCTTAACCATGCCATGTATAATATTGTTAAAGGGGGTTATTATGTATTTTCCAGGTACATAGTTCAATTCTACACCACAAGCAAGTAAAAATGTTCAGTTATGAAAATGCTGTATATATTTATCAAACATAAATTTGACTTTCCATCTAAACACCTTGAAATTCGCCTCTTTCTCTTTAAGAACCTCCTACTGTTTCTGACACTCCCACTTCAACACATCTTCACAACAAGGCTTCGGGGGAGAGGCAGACTGAGCTCCAGGTAGGAGCTAGGTACAAATAAGCAGTTTCAACAAACAACCATTCATGCTCTCTCTCACACCTGGGGACAATTTAAAGTTACCAATTAAGCAAACATGCATGTTTTCAGTCTGTGGGAGGCAACATAAACTCCACACAGGCGGGAGACGATCCTGTGACCTTTGTGCTGCAAGGCAGCAGCTCTAACCACTGTACTGCTGTGCAGCAACAAAATTGATGATGATGTAAAAGTTGTTTGCATGTACTTCTAAAACAATTTGGTCAGGACACTCTTGTAAATGAGACCTTTTATCTCACTGAGTTCCCTGGTAAAATAAAGGGGAAAAAAAAGAAAAATGAAGCTTAGACTCATTTTAAGATGGCAGCAGTCTGCTTTAGAAGGGGGACTATTTGGACAAGATATCCTTTACTCCTCAGTCAATCTGAGCAAACCCACTTCCAAAACCCTTTAATGAGGATGCTTGAGATAGGGATGTTGTGTGCTGACAGTTCATTTACAGTATATAGCTGCTAGAACTTTATTTGCTACATGCAGGTGATGAAGACTTTTAGTTTTAGTAATTGCTTGGATTCATTCTAACAAATTGAACATTGAGCTCAGGGTTATAAGAAACCAAGAAAAGACAAAGATCAGCCTTAATTAAAAATAAACTAGTTGGTTTTAATTGTCTACAAATTAGCTCTCTTTTTCCGTTTTAATGATCTGCTCACAGTTTATGTGACCAAAAGCAGCGAATGTCAAGGCAGAGGAAGATGATCAACATGAAGTGCAAGAAAAGATACGGTTGTGTTTCTTCTCTCTTTTTGTTAGCGATGTAGCTCCGAGTGCTGTCACCTCACATTGTGTCCCTGAACCAAGTAATGAGGCACCACAGTAGACAGATCTGTCACTTTTTTCTGTCATTTAATACTTTTTTCCCCCTTCTTCTTTACTCATTATTTTGTTTTCTCCCTCTGGTTAGTTTTTCAGCAGCTTGTGTTTCGTGACCTTATTCTTTTAGTCGGTATCTACAGATCAAAGACGAAGGTTGGCATGTAGATCAGCTGGCTTTGTTTCTTCTTTTACTCAAATGTCTGGAACTGTGTTTGCATGACTGCAGATGCCAAACCAATTTACCTGTAAGACCTTTGGCTCTATTATTCAAAGTCGTGAAACAGTTTATTTTTAAGGGGCAGAGGGTGTAATCCAAAGTTTTTTGTTCTTATTCTTATTGTAGCCTCCTGATTCATCAGTTATATTTGTGGGAATTTATAAATTGTATTGTATTTATTATTTATTTATATAGGAACAAGTGTCAAGTATTAACAAATACTGTTAAAACATTTATAGCCTGTGCTAATTTAATGCCAGTCCCAGTAAATGACCATGTGAATAAAAGGCCCTCTTTACTTCAGGGTGCTAAGTGTGAAATAAAATGTTAAAAAATGTCACTAACACATTTTTATTATTTAGATAATTTTCTAAGTGTAAAATTTCACATTTAGCTAATGTCAGTGTGCCCCAGGGCAGCTGTGGCTGCATTGTAGCTTACCACTGTCAGTGTGTGAATGTGTGTATGAATGGGTGAATGATTAAAGTGTGAAGCGCTTTGGAGTCTGTAGGGAATTAATAAAGAACACTATAAGTTCAAGCTATTTACCTTTTTTCTTAGTTTACTGTTTTTACATTTTGCTTTTTTTTTACCAAGACATCGAACTTGCAGTTGCAGTGGGCGTCTGAGCTGCACTTGTAGCTAACAGAACAGCTAACGGTACCATTCATATTGTTTTCAATAAACACATCTTGAATTTAAATCGTAAATGCCCTCTTCAGCAGCGTTGAACATTTAGATTTAGGATTTAACGTTTAGATATAACATTTAAATTTAACATTTAATAAAAATTATCAAAATGTAAGAACAGTGAGCTAAATAACAACAAAATGTTAGTGGAAATTTTTTTACTAAAAAATTAAGCTAAATAATGAAAATGAGTTAGTGACATTTGTTAACATTTTATTTTACATTTGGCGCCCCATACTTCACATTGAAAATATATGACATTAAAATTTATCTAGAGGGTGGATGGTCTTTGCAGGGTTTAGCTGAGGCCTTAAAGACATAATAAAGTCCAACATCCACTATTTTGTCAATTTACATAATTATCCAAGGTTGGGTTGCGGGGTCAGCAGCCTAAGCAAAGAAACACAGACTTCCCTCTACCCAGCCACTTGGGCCAGCTCCTCTTCCAAGGCGTTCCCAGGCCAGCTGAGAAATGTAGTCCCTCCAGCGTGTCCTGGGTCTTCCTCTGGGCCTCCTCCCAGTGGGACGTGCCCAGAACACCTCACCAGGGAGCCGTCCACGAGGCATTCTAACTAGATGCCCGAGCCACCTCAACTGGCTCCTCTCGACGTGCAGGAGCAGCGGCTCTACTCTTAGTCCCTCCAAGATGACCGAGCTTCTCACCCTATCTCTAAGGGAGACCCCGGACACCCTACAGAGGAAACTCATTTCGACCGCTTGTATCTGTGATCTTGTTCTTTTGGAAATAAATATTAGAGACAAAATACAAACCTAAATGTTGAAAAGTAACTCAAACTGGATTTAAAGGTGTAATTTGTGTGATGATCCTCTATACTTACATATATGTTGTGTGATGTCACACCGGGGCCCTTTTTATGTGAGAACACCAACTTTTCTATTGAGCAAGGCTTGAGGCAGCTGCAATGGCTCATGGAGAAACGCCCCAAGTCCCCATCCATTCTCACCCCTTCATGGTGTGTTTTTATTCTGGGTACACTGGTTTCCTCTCACTGTCCAAAAACATGCACATTAGGTTCATCAGTAACTCTAAATTGTCACCAATTGTTAGTAAGAATGTGAATCTGTCTTGTTTGTTTCACTATGACTCTGTAATGGACTGGCAACCAGTCCACAGTGTACCTCGCCTCTTGGCCACTGACTGATGAAGACAAGCACCAGCTCCCTGTGACCCTGAAAAAATGGATGGTCGTTTAATTCAGTTTAAATAAATTGTCCTGAATTTCCAACATAACTCTGCATCAGTTGCTGTTTTTTTCCCCAGTATGCTGCAGAAAGTTGAGAACAGTTTACTTTTGAAGCAGGAGCAAATTCTATCATCTGACTGCTTCTTTATTCACAGTGACCAGGGTTAAATTAGGCCAGGGCTCTCCGGGGCTCAACACAAACAGCCTGTCAACACGAGACACTTAACTTTCCATATCTTCAACAATATTTTAACACTTTTTCAAAGCTTGAAGCAATACAAATTTAAACAATTTTTTTATTTTTTCACACTGCATGATAAAACTTGACTCCTCGTCTCGAGCGCTGCATCTTCAGAAGTCTCAGCACGATCCAGAAAGTTGCATTGCATTGAGTAAAATAACAAATGAAAGAAATAAAACATTATTTGCAGATTGTTTTAAAGCATTTATGTTATAAAGCACATAAGAATATGTCTTGGATGCAAAATCTTTGATGGAAGAGCATCTTTTGCAGCCTTGAAACCACAAAGACAGTGACTAATTGTCTTTAATATTCTAAACATCAAATGTGTCAGTCGTGTGATTATGGATTTAAGAAGGACAGAAAAGAACCCAATTAAAAATAAAATATTGCAGTTTCTCATTTATAACTGGAACAAAACGGTCCATTATTGCACATCTGTGAGTGGCAGAAGCATGTGAGCCTCTTGGATTAGCAGTTGATTAAAAGGTGAAATTAGATTCTTTATTGAGGCTTCATGCTGCAACCAGGGGAGATTTCAGCCATGATTAAAGCCGGTATGCAAGAGCTGTGGCTGGACTTCCCAGTAAAACAGCATGAGAACACAAAGACATATACATGCACAATCCATTGTTAATGAGGCACATCACATATCAGTTCAGTTCAGCCTTGTTTTTAAAAATACATCCAGTTAGCATTTGAAGCGGGGTTATAAATAGGATGTTGGCATGGCAAAATCACTGACAGGCTTTTTTTTTTTTTTCCTTTTTGTGTTATAAGAGGTTCAGGCAGCATTGTGTTCTGAAAGATATTTTAAATGTTAGAGAGGTTATGCAAAATGAATGTAACCTGTCGTAGATTTCTCTTTGAATAACCTCAATTTGGAGAAATGCAGTTTAAGTTTGACAGCAGCTGCTCTGAAGTAAGCAAAGACAAAGTGGACAATGTTTTAAAATGGTTCTAATCTCCAAAATGTTGATTTATGCAAATACTGTCACTTTTTTTGTTGTTTTTTTTTCTTCAACGTTTGCATTGCACAGTTCTTCACGTGATATTCATTAAATATTTGGTTATTTGCAAAAAAGCAACTGCGTGTACCACTCACACTGCAAAAATTGTCCATTTCACCAACTCTTACAATCTCATATCCAACCAAAAAAGTATTTTTTGATCTTGTTTTGAGACTAACACACTAAACAAGAACAGAATATGTTCGATTATTAATTTTGTCTTGCTGCACCAACAGATTATTTCACTTAGTTTGAGAAGATTCAAACTACAATCTAGAGTTTTGTCACATTATAGCTGTATGTGTTGAATCATGTTGGAAAAAATTGAGGGGGGGGGGTTTCTTATCAGAAAAAGTGCAGAATATTTACTCTGCACTCTACAAAGAAAACAGGAAAGTTAAGTAAATCACAATAAAAGCATTACAACGTATTTGGACAACAAAATATCTTGAATCATTTTAGAAATGTAAATGATTCAATAAATAAATAAAAAGGCAGAGAGCATAACAACCCCCCCCCCCCCCCACGCACACACACACACACACATAATGGAAGACCTAAAGCAATGCCCTTGGCACAGTGTAAGTTTAAAGGTGAGAATTAGTTTAAGACAACAAAATATTTTTTAGAACTCTGCTCTGCAGAATTTCCTAGCTGTGTATGAAAATACTTTGTTTTAAACCTTTATTAATTTTCATTTCTAAGGGTAATGATATGATATACCTGCAAGAAGTGTTCAAAACTGCACCAACAGTGCTTGGAATTGCTTCATTACAGCAATAATCCACTTTGCATGTGGATTAGGTGTTAGTTTGTCAACCAGTTCAGATTTAAACTTTAGTCCTCCAAACTGAAGCTGTTCAAAAAGATATCTATAACAGGTAAGATGCTATTTATTTAGAGGCTTTCTTCCCTGGGCAGTATTTTTTTAATTTTATTTTACCTATGTGTCTCCACTTTTTTTTTTTCTACTCACACAAAACATGAACACACTGTTTCATCACTTTCCTGCCTTTTTCAAAATTTAGTAACCCCCCCCCAAATGAGCTGATAAATTATTTCAATTTGAATGTCACCTGTCAGTCAATTTGTGATGTTGAGCTGTGCAGATCCCGAACCAAACCACCAGCAGAATTCATTTCAATCATCTCTGCTCTGCGTGGTTCAACCTGGGGACCAGAACAATTCCCCAGCCTCCTCCTATGCACACCTCATTCAGTGGCTTACCTCCCCCTCACCACCCCTCCCTCATGTCTCCCCATTTTAATTAGCTGCAGATTAAATTAAAAGCTATATGTTGGCGCTAATTGATTTATCTTGAGACAGGGTCTATAATTACAGGTTCTCAATGGAGGGATCTTTTCTGTGACGCTGGAGGCTTTCCTCGCTTTGTCGTCTGGCTCTGTGTGTGTGTGTGCAAGGGGCTGTCCTTGTTTGTTGTTTGCAGTGTGTGTGATCACCACCGTAAGCATAATAAGCTTTGTGAGAGGCAGACAGAGGTTAGCGAGTAGACACCACTCGGTGAGCACGGAAATAAAAGATGATGCAAATAGATGTCGTCTCGCCATAATGAAACACAATTACAGCTTTATTAGAAGATGTAATTGCTTTGTTAGCGCATCTCAATTTGTCCTTGTTGTGCGCCGTTTACTCCTGCCATTACACAACACGCACGCTCATCCACACTTGACCTTCTTTGTAATATGTGACCCTCCCTCCTTTGGTTATTGTTCCGCATACTTGGAGAGTTGTCTTTATTGTTATTGGAGCTAGTTGTTAGATAGTTGGGCGGTTTGTGGTGGAAAACTTTGAGTGGGCATCAATGTCAGTGGACCACTTTAAACAAATTGGCATGACTATTTCAAGTAGTTTTCAATTAGACAAGAATGCACCTCCACCAAAATCTTCTGTCCCAACTTTTCTCATAACTAGAGAAGAAAAATAACTTGCCACACCTCAGTGTTCCTCCATCCCTCCTGTTCATCCCTCTAATCTACGGTTTGCATCCTAATCAGTGCCGGCTGAAAGCGGTCTGCCCATCAGCTGCTGGAAGGTCAATTGGCTGGCATCAGGCCTGGAGGCGTGAAACGAGCCCACTGTGGACCGTAGTCTGGCTGTAGACAAGCCGCTCAGGATGCCACGAAAGCAGGAGAGACCCTGGATGCGAGAGAGACTGCAGCGAGGTGGAGGTTTAACGGATAAGGGAGAACAAAGGAGTGAGGGAGGAATAAAAATGCAACGGCAGCTCAACTAGAGAGCGAGCAGGTGAGGAGGAAAGGGGAGGAAGACGGATGAAGGGAGCGGACAAGAGGCGAGACATGGCTCATCTGCCTTTGCTTCCAGGCTGCTCAGGAGATTGCAGGATTTCCTAGATCAGCCAACTGTGGTAGTGAATTTTTCCCCCCAGCTTGTCTCCTTTCACTCATTCCCTTCCTCCACCTCCTTCTCTTTCCTCCCCCCTTCATCGCAGTTTTTTCTTGCTCCCTCATCCTCTTTGAGCCACCCATCCAGTCTCTGTCACTGAGCAATGGATTAAAGTTCCATTTCCGTCCCTCTGCTGTTGTGATATCAGATTATAGCGCCTGTCCACCTGCCTTCCAATCCTTCCATCCTCTCATATTGCCACTTTTTTCTCTGTGTATAACTTTTTGGAAGCAAGATGCATTTTATCTTCCAAAAGGCTGGTGACCTATCGTCTGAATTTTCAACCTCCAGATCTCGAGCATCTCTCAAGTTGTACTGTTGACAAATGCAACAACTGTCTGTTGTGCAGTAACTGCAGACTGTTTATACAGAACAGACAACCTCTAGATCTGAGGACATCAACAACATCTGTTCATGGGCCAGAAATTTTCTAAACAGACAGACTTTTGATTAGTCATGTTTTTCTTCTCTTCTCTTTTTTTCTGTCGTGAATAATTTATTTTTTTTTTTTGAAAACCACACTCAGCTTGCTGTGTTTTAAAATTTGTGTCTGACTTGATCATTTTCTGTGAGTGGAAAGCTGAGCTATTTCCAGATTTAGGTTGTGCAAAATGCATTTGTTTTTACTGGTCCAGGATGAATGAACGTGTGTAGAGGATGATGCCCAGGAGCCACCAGTTGAACATGATGATGTGAGCACTCAAACAAAGTAGCAAACTTACAAAAGAAAGAAAAAAAAAAGTAAGGCTTTTCTTCATGAAGACAGAAATACACACTTAGTTTTTTGAGCCACTAAGTACGTCTTGCAGGATGGAACACCAGCAAGCTGATCTTTCTTTTTTCTTTTGAATGCTTCAGGAAGGATTGAGTGTTTTTTTTTTAGAAAGCTGCCATAACCTTTACAAAAAAAAAAAAAAAGATGCTATACCTTTAGGGGACACAGTGTCTCAGACTGACACAATGAAAAACAAGTGTGACGCAGCGTCAGTGTACCTTCCCAAAGGAAGGTTTGATGCTGGGACTTTCTCTTTGTCTTTAACATGATCACAGCCTTTCACCTGTGAAACATAGAGCTGTAAAATGGATTCAAATTCAGATATTTTGCATCCACTCAGTCCTGGTTGTTTTACAAAACAGTTTAAAATATTTGTTCAGTCAGATTAGTTCATCTCTGACTTCTACCTGCTTTATCTGAGAAGTGGTTAAATCAACAGCAACAGTTATTATTACAGTAATTAGTTTTACAGTACTGATGTGCTACTGTAGTTAGTTTTACTAGAAAAAATGTAGCTGCTGGATATTTATCAGTTTTATACTATTCTTTCCTATAGATTTGTTACAGCTTCTATCAAATCAGATTTCAGTTCAGTACCAGTAAAAATGACTGAGATATGACCATTTTTGTGTTTGATATAGTGGATTAGCTGTGGCAGCCATACTGCATTGGGTTTACTCTAAAAGATGGTAAATGGACAGTACAGTAGCACCTTTCTGCAGAATGTTCAGAACACTTTATGTTACAATCTCATGTACCCGTTCACATATCACTTTACTAAGTCTCTCCAGCTAATCTGGACAAATATAGATCTATAGAGACAAATCAGTGCTTAAATCACATTCATACACTGATGGGACACGGCGGGGTTTCCATGCCTTGCCCAGGAACACTTCCATATGAGACTGAATAGTGTTGGAGTTAAACCGCCAACTCACTCATCGAAGGACGACTCCCCTAACCTCACAGTAGCCCTAACTTTCTGAGTTTTATTTTCAAAAAGGGGAAAAGAAGTCCTCCAGTTTGTGAGATAATTTGATAACAAGGAGACGTACAAGCGAACAGAAAAATATAAACATGATTGCTCACTTTCATGGTGATAAATAAATAATGTATAAATTAGCTGCTTTCATTCTATAGCTGGTAAACTGTGGAAATGAATGCCAGCGCTCCATCTAGACTCCAATTTAGCAGCATTCATCCATCAATCTCCCTCTCCTTGGGAAAAGGACAGAGCACAGATTATGCTTTCCCTCTCTGCAGTATGTTCCATCCCCATCCTGCGCTAAGTGACCTATGATTAATTGCACATTATTAACTTAACTGAGATTGTTCTCCAGATACACAGACGTCGATAATGTCTGATTCCTCTTTAATAGGCCACTTCTGACAATATTCATAATGTGCCATTTGCTGTGATTTCTCCCTATCGTATTCACGCTTTGTGAAAGTCCCTCTAATTCAGGAGGGGGAGGGGGAGGAAGATGGGGGGCAAAGGGAGTGTTGGATCAGAGGTGGGATGATTCTCCTGCTGGTAAGTTAGCCTGCATGCACAGACTGGTGATGCTTTTGGAAATGGAGCTTTGCTCATGTGTGAAAATCTCATCCTGTGTATTTTTCTAAAAGAGTTCAGTGGACCCTTCAGTGGACAGAAGCTAGCATTTACCGTCCAATCCTGCATTTTTCTCAAGCGCTCCAGACAATTATCATCAATTCCTTTTTAGTATTGTGCACACGAGTCGTATAAGTTAATGAGCTTTGCAATCTCAGACGTAATGATTGTTTAAAATCGACTGCACTCATCTGCATTTCTGTGATGCTTTTCTCCTGAAAGAGACTGTCTCTGACCTCTGTTCTCACCTTCTCCAAAGGAGTGCACTCACTCCACAAACACTCCAGTGGATCTTGCTCTTCTCTACTTCCCCTAATGTTCTTTTCTGCAACCAGCTCTGTTCTCTATGTTCCTAGTGAGATGTAAGTCCTTTCTGCACGGAACACACTTCAACTTAGTCTGAACACTTGAACTTTTATGTTAAAACTAACATCTTGTGAAGAAATGCTTATCACCTGCTGTCTTTTATGATAGTTTTTGACAAAGATCAAAAGGTCTTTTAAAAGGCAAAATGAATGTTTTGGCAGTTTAGGTCAAAACCTAAAAATAACTTCACGTGCAATCACATGCAAACTGTTAGTGCTCAAAGTCTGTCAGTCTTAGCTAATATCACTAAATAAATTAGCTCATTATCTGTAAAACTGAGTTATAGTAATGTTTGTGTTTGCATAGGTTGATTAGCTGTGGCGTTCATCTTGAGTGGGTTTGTGTCTAAAGGTTAATCAGTTGTAAAAGTGCGCATAGTGCTAAATTTCTGAAAGTTTCATAAAAATCCATCTAGTTGTTTGTCAATCTTTCTGCTAACAGACAGGTTTGACTTTGTTGCTTAAGTTTTAAACAAAAAGCAATGAGTAAGAGTTTTGGAGTATTTTTTTTTATTTATCTGTTGTTTAACCAGGCAAGTCCCATTGAGATCGTAGATTGCTTTTTCAAGGGCGGCCTGGGCCTGAAGACAACCTATTGTACATGTTTTTGGGGGTGGGGGAAACCGGAGTACCCGGAGAAAACCCACACAAGCATGAGGAGAACATGCAGACTCCAGACAGAAAGACCCCAGGTCCGAACCAGGGATCGAACCCAGGACCTTCTTGCTGTGGGGCGTTGGTGCTAACCACTGAGCCGTCATGCTGCCAGTATGGAGTATGTAGTATCAGCTTCTACCACCTCAAAGTTTTACCTCAGTATTGAGTTTAGCTGCGGCGGCCCCCTTGAATCAAAACAGAAGTTATTACGTTGTAGATGTTCATTCTAAGACTACTTTCTGAGAGCTTCATTGAAACCCATTCTCTGGTTCATGAGATATTTTGCTAACACAAACAAAAACATGATCACTAGCCCTTCTCTGTTAGGCGGTGGCTGTTAATTACCGATTACTTTTACCTGTGTACCTTCCTCTCTGTTTCCCAGCCACTCTCTAAATCCTCCTCTATCTCCAGCAGGTGTGTTGGTGTTTGAGAGCGTGTGTAATGTTTTGCATGTACTTGTGTTGTGGGAAAGCAGTGGGGTTCCTCTCCCACCTTTGTGTAATGTGGTGCAAACAAAAGCACCGTCCACACGGCCCCCCAGCCAGCTCTGCAGCACGTCCACAAGCGCCGCTTCCACCACAAAGGCAGGGCCCTTGCCACCTGCCTGCCGGTGTAAATCCCACTGCTTTCACCAATTAACGCGGCGGACGAGTCTCACTGCGTTCGCGCAGCCGGTGTGACGAGGGAGAGGGGAGAAAAGAGCGGGAGAGAGAAACATATTGCTGCTTCGTACAGCAAATGTGGTGCGATATGTGCAGGCTGACGTTTATGACTGCTGAGATAGCCTGATTCGCAGCAGGCGGTGATGGTAATAAAGCCATGTTGACATTAGCCCAGGTGGGAATATGTCAGCGCCGAATCATCGCCATCTAATTGCCACATCTATTGTTGTGTAATTAATGCTTAATTAGAAGACTTGCTTCAATCAGCCGTGGGGTTGTTGAGAGGGGTGTCACACACGCTCTAAACAAATGTTACCACTATGAATGCAAATGTAGCATTTTTTGTCTTCCTCTCTGTGGCCTCATTCTGTCCTCATGCCATCAAGCGTAAAGTGTGAGCAGTATTTATCTGGAGCTGGATGTGGGTGCTACAGGACTGAGCGAGGGACGAGGTTACTTTCCTGCTGTTATTTGGTGTCTGTGTCTCATTTTTATCCAAAAGATGTATTCTCTGGGTTTTTATGTGGAATGGAGAAGACAGGATGAGTGAGTGGGTGACAGACCGCTGTCATCAGACAAAGTGTTGTGTGTTTGTATGTTTCTGAAGAAAAGTACAGTTGGGGGGAGGAGAGGCAGAGAGAGGGGTGGGAGATAACATGAAGCGTGCAGCTGGGAGAAGCAGAGAGGAGTGGAGGCGTGAAATTGGCACTGCACCATCCACCACACTCACTCCCCACCCCCTCCATGGTCTAAACCGACTACCCCCGCCACCACCTCCTCCTCAGGAGCCATGTCGGAACAACAACGGCATGCGTGCACATGTGTACACACTTGTGTGTTTGTCCTCCACGAAGCTCTGAGGCGGTCGTCAAAGTTAATGGTGAAATGTAGCTTTGACCATGAGAGAGCAGGAGCGGACGTGAGGGAGGAGAACTAGAAAAACACACGACAGAAAGGTTCAGATTTAGTTTCTAAAAGGATAAAAGTCTAAATCTATTGTTATTTGTTATTGAGATGGTAACACATCTCTATCGTGTTTATCGTAGGGCAGGACCCTTGAAGGGGACAACTCTGGGTCAGGCTGGATGGACAAGTCTGCCCTTGTTGACATCTTTTAATTCATTTGTAAATAAAATGTTTCTGAGCCGCTATATAGCCGTAAACCCCTCTGTCAAACTAGAGTGGATCTGTCTGGAAGCTGGAGGTGGGCAGGTTGTAAAGCACCTCGTTTGGATTTAAAGAGACGGCCTCAAAACGAGTCAATTTGAGACACACCTCAGAAAAGGAGTGGAAAAAAGGGGCTTGTGGAGTTGCAATAAGAATTCAAACAAAAGCATTGCAGCTCCACAGCTTAAAATAAAGTTAGTCATGCATTCATAAATAGATTGTGACTTTCAAAGACTGTCTGTGTAGAATGTTGCCACAAGGCTCACTGGTCACAGGGTCCCAAACACAGGATTCAGTGGGATTGCAATGGAATATTTTGCTAATTTTTTTTATAATTTTCTCACAGTTGTGAGTCTCCAACTGTTTGCTAACAATCACAGTCATTGAGATACTACCCTCAGAAATAGAATGATGGAATCCATCATGCAAGGGTTAGACTCCCGGATGTCTCACTCTGGAGCATTTCAGGGCATGTCTCACTTGGAAGAGACAGACAGACCCAGAACTTGCTGAAGGGATTTTATGTCCTCTGTTACCTGGGAAACAGATCTCCTAGGAGAGCTGGAGAATGTTGCTGTGGAGAAAAATAACTGGGTTTCCCTCCTGGATATGTTGCCTCCAAGATACAAAATGGATATTGTGGGAAAAAGATGGATGGACGGATGCATGGAAGGACGAACGGATGGACGGATGCATGAAAGGATGGATGGATGCATGGATGCATGGATGGAAGGACGGACAGATGGACGGATGCATGGAAGGAAGGATGCATGGATTGATGTATTGATGGATGGTTGGACGGACAGATGGACGGATGCATGGAAGGAAGGATGCATGGATTGATGCATGGAAGGACCGATGCATGGATAGACGGATGGATGGATGGATGGATGGATGAATGGATGGATGGATGGATGGATGGATGGATGGATGGATGGATGGATGGATG
>JARVJO010000111.1:17901995-17920889 GCA_031762555.1 Cynodonichthys magdalenae | reverse complement strand
CTGACGGGGTTAATCTGCCAGTGCTTGTCTGAGCTCATGATAGTATTGATCTGATGAAGACCATCTGAAGGTCAGGATGTGTTGGCTTTGTTTGTGCTACCTTGATGGCGAGCCACTGCCTGTCCTTTCGCTGCTCAAATAAAAAGGCCCAGTCTCTATCAGTTTTATTTTATTTTTATTTTTTTTATCAATATTACACATGGAAACAAAAAGGCAGGGAGTTAAAATACTGTCTTATTTTTCAGTTTTACTTGTAGTCTTGGGGGAAAAATAGAGTCCATCCTCTTTTGGTTTTAGGGTTTTACATATCAGGACATATCCAGTTTTTGCCAGGTTCTACAATAATTTAAATTATTTAAATCTAACTTCAAGTGTACAGAAACACACAACACATCCTGTCCTCATTTAATCAACTAAAACAACTCTAACCTAGAGGAAGCTGTGTGTGAAAATGATTCAATGGAACCATAGAAGCATCAGTTCCCATAGTTTATTTTTTCTTTATGACTTTACATATTCATATATTATAGTTTGACATTAGGTAGAATTTACAGGGACATTCACTCCTGGTAAGAATGGCAGTTGCCTTATCTGTTTCTGCTTGTGAATAATTTTCTCTGTATGATGGACTCTAGATTGTTTGGAAATTACCAACCCTTAGATTGATGGGCAGCAACAGTTCTTGTTTCTAAGGTCACTCCTGATGTTTGTTCTCCTTGACAGTTTATTAATGCACTCTGTGTGCTCCAAACTGACAAAACTCCTGGTTCTGTGGAGGCGCTCACACTGATGATGATCAGTTACTGAAGCACATTTGACTGATTGGACCTGGCTGACGCTTTCCTTCTTAAAACCAAGACAAGCAGAAAGGATGGACTTAGTTTTTCCCGTTTGATAAATAAATAGTGTAATCTGCTTTATACATGTGGGGTTGGATCTGAATAGTTTCAGAACCATGTTTTCATTATATCCTGATAACAAAATGTGTTGTTTACAGACACTAGTTGATTAAAATTAATCAATTACAAAAATAAAAGCATGGGGGCCAAAAATAAGAGCAATGATTGACATTGTTTTCCTTTTCTGTGGGTTATTCTCATTATTTCAGAAAGATGAAACAGAGGCCAGGTTTGTTAGAACTTAATTATTCATTTGGATCCATGAAGTCAATCAATTAAGCTTAAGTGTGCGATAAATCTGATTAACCAGTCGGTTCCCAAAACACCATAAAATCCATGCAGGTCTTATGTGCTGGTAATGAGTTTGCATACAGGTGTGGAGGGGGGTGAATAAGTGAGAGTACTCACCCACAAAAACACAAACCACTCCACTTTTTTTTTTCCTGTGTAATAATTTGATGTATTAGCTATGGGGAATGAAAGATAAGCTGGGCCTAATGTATGCTAATATTCTTAGGATTGCAGCTCGCAACAAAATAAAGCAAGGTCATCAAGAAATGGCACACTTGTAATTAATAGTCAAATTCATTAGAAAAACAATGACTCAGGTCAGAGACACTCATTAACAAGATAAGGTATTTGAAATGAAAACAAAAACGTTAATGTGCCGACGATGGAGAGCCGCTGAATTCAACCTTGAAATGCCGTCAGTGCAGTCGCTCTGCGTTTGATTGGGCGAACCGGTCAGCCTCTTCCCTGCCACTGTTGTATCATTTCTCATTATTCTCCAACACGCTCTCTTGCTGATGCTCACCCTCCCTCTCTCACGCTATCCCAGCTTCAATCTCACCGCCTCCCTCCCTCCTTCCATCATTCGCTGGCCTTTACCTGCTTGCTTGTCTCGGGGGAAATTACCACAGCATGAAAAGGCAGTCCTACTGCACCACGCTGCAACGCTTTGCTCTGCTCAGCCTCCCTCCAAATGCACAACCATTCAGCGCATAAGCTTTGTCCAGACAAAAAGCCTTTAAAGAAATAGCTCAAATTTTTTGAAGTGGGGTTCTGTGGAAAGAATTTAAACAGTTAACATCCTACCTGTTGTAGATATATTTTTGAAGAGTAGAAAAATAGTTTCATTCTGACTCGATTGATGAGAAGGCTCATCAGGACATGGATTGATGTCCAATCTCAAAACGTGGACAGCAGTTCATGCATGCTGTAGCTCCTGTTATTCTTGCAAAATAGGATGATATTGCCACAGTTGCTGCTGCTGTTTGAAATGCAAATAACCAAAGATTTAGTCAAAATGCATAAATTTGCAATACTTACACATATGCTCCAGTGAGACTGGGTCAGAGGTCAGTCATATATCAATGTACTTCTTGACTGCTAATGTCCATGCAAAAAATAATGTTAGCTCTCCTGCTTGTTTTTTTGTTTTGTGTGTGCATGTGTGTATATATGTTTTATATGTATGTATCTATGCTACACAACCTTTTGTTACTAGTTTGTGCTATATTGTTCATTACACACAAGAGAATAAGATGCATTGGTTTCCAGTTTCTTCACAGCATTGGTTTGCAGATAATGATCTAACCGTCTATTTGTGTTTTCATACAGGTGTATGTATTTCACTAAATAATGACTCTTCTGTGTCAGACTTCTTCTATAGATAATAGTTCACTCTTTGGTCTCCATAATAGAAAGGACCTCCCTCCTCTTCCTGATCTGAACTACCATCCCTTCAGCTCCTAGCAGTCTGTCTTATCTCTCATTGCAATTCTGCAAGCCTTGGAGATGAGCAATGAGCATCTCAGCAGGATTTCACCACTCCGCGCTGTTATTTAACGAACAGGCACTTCAATCACGTTGCTAATCAGTGAGACAAACTCGCATTGAGTGTTTCAGCTCAACCGGCACAGCTCCTCCTTGAAGTAGCACAACTGAGAGTCACTGTGTATGATTCTTCTTTCATGTGCACTTATAGGAGACGATTTCTACCTTCGCCGGAGTTATCATCAACACCGTTCTCTTGCATATGTCAAATCATGCCTTTGGAAATGTCACTTGGAGTGGCTCGCCATCCGCATTTTGATAGATCATGTGCATAAAGTCAAGACTGTCAAGCAAGATTCTGTATTCATAAGACCCCTCCGCCACTACCCCATAAAAATATCAGGCATCACAGAGCAATTATTGATTGTCTTCCTGCAACTGAGGGATAAAGATTTGAAACAGGGATCGGCTTTTGTATTTGGAGCTGTCATGGCATGCTTGGTTACCTCTCAGATCATGTTTGATCAAATATAAAGATTACATGTTTAAGATGTGTTGTAGTGAAGGAAATTTTGTAATTGATCAATTGAATGTTTGATGCAGTTTTGTATTTTACACTTTCTGATCATTGCAGCAGTAAGTTTAAAACAGAGTTGATGTGTGTGTGTGATATCAATGTTCTTTTTGTCAGTATAAACAAAAATGAGTTGCATTCTACGTCTGACATAAAAGTTACCACCTTCAGGGCAGGGTTGTAACCAGGAAGAGACTGAAGAGATTATAATGTTGAAGTTTTTAGAAGTTGTTAGAGAGTTTTGCAGAGTCTCTGTTCAGATCCAGTCTGGACAGACTGGGCTGCTTTGTTTGGGTTATCTCAAGGCCTGTGCTGTGCTGTGTACTGCTGTACCTGATAAGAGTCAGAGACGAGAAAAGAGTTTTTGAGAGAAATCCGGTGGATTCCTGCATTTATTCGGACATACCATTTTGAACATCGCATTTTTTATTCTACATTAGTTTAGAATTAGTTAGGCTGCAATGTTCATTTGCTGATACTGTAAATTTAATAAACAACACAATTTAATTCTGAAGAGAAAAGCACAATTTTGTTTTGTATTTTTTACGTTTTTTTATCAATTATTTTTAATGTTAGGAATAAGACATTCTTTGTCTCATGGGGAACGTGTTTAAATGCTCAAGTTCAGCTCTAAGAGCAGACGCATTAAATATGCATGTAGCCATGTAACATTTAAGTGTGGGAGAAGATTTGCGACAGGCAGGATAGTTAAGTGATTTGTGTGTGTGCACGTGAAGGGAGGAGGGGTGTGTGGAGGGTGGGGGGTGCAGAGAAATCCCAGGTCTGATGTGTTCACATCCAGCCTTGTGTGCACACTCTGGTATCAGGCTTGAAATTAAAACCTTATGCGGAACAGAGCTCATGATTGGAGTGGAATTAAAACAAAAGGCAGAGGAGCAGAGTGAATTAAAAGGAGAGAGGAGAGAAAGGGAGGCGAGTCGTCTGGGAGGGAAAGGAGCGAGCGCCTGCCTCTGCTGCAGTCCAACAGCTTGTGTCTCTGGGATGTTTCTTATCAGAATGTCAGGCGGACCTTTCCCGTTGACTTGCTCCTGTCAGCAGTCTGGTTAAATGTGAGAGCAATTAGGGAAATTGGCAAAGTCAAAGAAACGTCTCAAAGACACCTAAATGAAAAGCTGGGATGAGCTGGAGAGCAGATGTGCACAGGGGAAAGATATGTGTGCTCTCTTACACACACATCTCCTTACATACTTACTCACCATCTTCTTTGATGATAAAGCTCCTGTCAATAAAAAGCTTGTTGTCACTTCACTCCAGCTATGACTAATGCACTTTACTTTGCATTCTGTTAATTCAATGAATTACCAATAACATTTCCTATATATTTACACAGCATGTTTAGAAAATGGTTTCCGGTGCTTTCAGTGCTGAGCTACAGTCAAGTACATTTCCCCTACGGTGTTTCTGAAGGCATTCCCCCCCTGCTCTCACCTCTCTTAACCCTGAGCACGGAACATCTGCTTTCTCCATTCAGTAAAAGCTTGCTGCTTTAATAGCTCTGGGCATATTGCCTTGAAAAAGAAAGAAGGGGGCTTTTGGCCGGGGCTCCCACCTCTCTAATTTGTAGTCTCTCCCAGCGATGTACAGGAGCGTTCTCACTGGTCAGCCTTACCCTTTTGTAGAACAGTCTTGACCTGTTCCCACTGCAGAGTGTGTGTCTGTGTGTGCATGTGTTCGTCTGCACACAGAGGGGTCATTTCCATCATAAAGGAGCCCCAAGAATGGACAAGAGGCCGTGCTTTATTTCTCTAAGGAGGCTGCAGATGCAGTTCAGACACACAAGGGTTTCTGCATCCATCTTGTGAATGGTTGTTGTCACCTCATGTTTCTGGATATGATGTGATGGAGAGATTCATGAAAAACTTGAAGAATGTCTAATAAAATCCCTGTGTGTCTGGAAAGTTTGCAACCTGTAGAATTATAAGCTCTTGCACTGTTTTGATCAAGATTTGTTTAATCGTGACATGAAATATTATGTAACAGTATCAGGAGTGAGTGGTCAAAAGTATAGCATCAGTGCTGCCGAGTACTTTTCTACAAGCCGTCTGATGTTTTTCTTTGAATATTCCAATGTACTGCTCGTTTCTCCAGACGCCGCTTAAATTTACAAGCTTGCCTAAACTATTTGAGGAACAAAACCTTTCAGATTGAGATTAAAGTAGTGCAGCGATGACAGAACATACATATTTAACATATCTCCAGTAGATGTGTGCAATTGTAATTTTAATGGCTTTCATCTGGGATGAGCTGTTATAGAGTGATGTTGCAATTGGAAAGAATGATTTCCTGTATCAGTCTCTGTGGTGGAGAAGCTGGTTGAGTCTGTTGGCAAAGGAGCTTTGCTGTCTTTATAGTGTGTGTGTGTTGGGGGGGGGCAGGTTGTCCATTTTTGTCCCCCAGCTTTTTAAATGAATTTAGTGAGCCTGCTGGCACGATTATTTTGACAGAGAGCATCCACAGGAAATGCTTGTACTTGCAGATACCCATGTAACAAAGTTTTTATTTTTTATTTTGCAAATGGGACCCCACTTCAAAAAACCGTGAACTATTCTGTAAGCATCCTTAAAATGTAATCATTTAGGTTCTTCTTCATGTCACTTCCTGACATTTATTCTACATTTAACCTAGCATTTCTACAGTAATTTAACCATCTGTTTGACCATTTAGTACACAGTGTTCGCTGCATGCCTAAGTTCTTGTCCTAGAAATAAGAGCTGTTTTCTACTGCTTCTTCCCTGCTGTCCATCCATCCCCTGACTGCGTTGAGACTCTGTAGGCGCTCACACAGCAGTGAAGGGATGGGCTCGAGAGGCGGAGCTTGAGTCCCGCGCTCTGATTGGTCGAGAGTGACGTATCGGGACGCTCTTCCTGATGTGTCTGCTCACTAGGAGGAGGAGAGGCAGGCAGACTGCAGTGTTGTTAGTTTGAACAAAATGGCTGCGAGACCGCTGTCAAAGAGAGCTCCCTAAACCGCCTATCGTGAGTGTCCGCTCCGTCGTATGGATCAACACAGAATGTATTTCGTCGGAGCCGCTACTCACTTCTCATTCGCGGTAGTCAGCCCGTCGCGAGTCGCCCAGCCGGCGACTTAAACAAACAAACCAACCTTTCTTTTTTGCACTTTAAAACAAGTTGGCTGGCTGACGACCGTCGGCTTGCTTAGCGAGAACTGCTCAGCGATTTTTTCCTCCACTAAAACTGCCTAAATTCTCCTGTTTTGCAGTACCTCGCAAGGGTCGACGACTGAGTAAGCCAACCAGCTAACGATAGCTTATATAATTTAGCTGCTTTTCAAAGTCATTATTCGTATTAGGGTTTTTTTGATTGTTTGTTTATTAGTGGTGCTTCGCCCCTTCCCCTCCCCTCATTACAACGTCGAAGCGCTTTATTTTTATTTTTTGCCCAGTACAATTTGACGAACTATTTAATTTTCTTGCTCAAAGCAGAAATCACCGTACTTGTTGTGTGTATATCTGGCTGCGTAGCCAATTGTTTACCTCTAATATTATCTTTGACACCAAGCTGCTTCAGCAGCAGTCGGCTTATCTATCAAGTCAGACTTTAATTGCGACTGAATCTCTGCTACATTTCTTTACGGGTAACTTTTAAATAAAGAAAAGAAGAGGAGGAAAAACAAAAAATGCTTTATTGCATATTTTTCTGCCATGCATCGACTCTTCACTGAAACAAGCGGCCAAAGCTGTTGTGTACGGAAGGTAAGTTTCAAAACAATTGTGTTCTAAATAAATTATTGTTGTTGTGTTTAAAATCTACATTTCTGCTGGAAATGATCACAAGCTAGAAGCTATGCTTGATAAATATTTCAAATAATATTGCCTCCTTCATACTATCAACATGAAGCAGCCATTTATGTATAAATTGTAATAGCATTTTCAACACAAATATATTTGGTTGCATCTTCAAAAACACGATTTTTGCTATACACTGAAGTTATGTGTATTGGTATAATTATCACTAGAGGCTTATAAATGCTGCGTTCTTGTATGTTTTATTATGATTGGCTGAGTGCACAGGAAGACCATTGTACATGTGTTTTATGATGCATTCATGTACTGATTTGAGAGTTCCCTGGTGTAATTCATTAAGTATTAGAAGGTAATGGCACACTTTATGGGTTTATACCTTGATTGTAATTGTACAATAACAGCAAAATTCTCATGTTTTCTAAAATATGTGAATTAGCTCATGCTCATTGTATTTGTCACTATATTCGTACATTGAGGTTGCTTCATTTCATGTAATTTTTTTTCCTTTATGGTTCATTGTAACTGACACATCATGTATCTTGTACACGGTTCAACATTCCACCACACTAGTAATTCTGAGTACATTATTAAACATAGCTGTCCTGTCTCTCCCTCCCTCCCACCTCCATACAAAAACCGAGGATTCTGATTGAACTGTCGCCTTCCATTGCATCGTCCCTTCCTGCATCCTATCCCTAGGCACTGAAGTATAGCTTTTAATATCTCCTCTGCGTGTCTTAATTGAAGTACATAATTTCCTGTTCAATTTCAAACCCCTATTCCCCCCCCCCCCACTCTCTCTCTCTTTCTCTGACATTTTTGTCACAACTGTCTTATCTCTATCGTCACACGCCAGCGTGATGAAAGGAAAAATGCACACATGCATCAATGGCCCACGCACATTTTATTAAAAAAATGGAATGTGATGTAGGCAGCATTCAAAAGCTCATTTCTTGGATCCGTTTGTGCATGTTTGTCATCTGCTAGTCAAAAATAAGCGTCCTGTGTTTGTTCTGAAGCCATTCTTGCCTTTGCTTGTGGAACAGCTTTTGGTTTTTTTTTGTTTTTTTTGCTTTAGGACTTTGCAACCATTCATGTAAAGCTCAAATCCCAGGCAGTTAGTTAAAGCCCTGCAGTTGTTAATGAGATCTGGAGCTGCCTCCTGCAGGCCCTGGACACCCAGCTGACTCTCAGGCACAGTCAGCTCCTGCGTCCGCTTGTGCCCTCCCTTCATTACAAGATAATGCAAACAGGGAGTAGAAAAGATTGGGTAGAGATTTTGGGAAAACGGAGAACATAAATATGTAAAAATGTTATATGTTTATGTTACATACAATTATATCTATCTTGATGTCATTCTGTCTGTTTTGATATTAACCCACCACCAGTGGGATTGATTCAAGTCTAAGCATGAAAAGGCTTGATTTAGTTGGTTTAATTTCTATAGGAATTCATAAATCATCTACTGGAGAACAGAAATACTACTATTTGTATACATGTGCCACTGTAGTTCTTTTTTTTTTTTCTTTGGTTCAAAAGAACCGCCCACAAAAATCAGGGGCCAGACACATTGAATTCTTTTACTTTGTTCATTTTGGCAGCATCCAAGCAGGAAACATATTACCCACGTTGGCTCCAGATCTAACCAGGCTGCAGGCTGTTGGCATCTAGGCACTATTTTGATTAGACTGAGTTGTAACAAAGCCATGAGGACGAACCCTGGCAGTGACTTCCATCTGCAGCCGCTTATCACAGAAAGGGCAGAATCATTTATTTACAGGGGAAACCCAAGGCTCGCTTCCCCTCGTTTGACCCGTCACAGACAAAACATGCAGCCTGGCATCATTAGCCTTGTTTCCTCTGTAGGGAAAAATGCAACTTGAACCAACCGGTTCATCCTTTATCACTTTATTTCCATTACATTCTTTTTTTGTTTTTAAACATTGAGTGTTTACTTCTTAAAATTGAAATTGTCAAAACAAATACTTGGAATACTTCCTTTTTTTAAATGATTGTTTGGCTTGTAGTCTCTGTCCCCTTTTCCCGTGACTGACCTTAACCCGGGCTCTACTGTGGCCGTCACTGAGCCTGTGATTATGAAGCTTTTTAAACGACTGGCACAGTCCTGATAGATAACGTGCTTAACACCGCCGCGGGGTGCTGCTCCAGTAGGGGAGCGTTGACAGTAGAATCAGCTGGATTCAATTGGAAGCTGCCAAAAGCCATTATCCTCTTCCTCTGCTCTTTTTGTATTGCTGTTTTGAAGAAGGGCAGGATATAGATTTACCGGGCATTTGTGTCCAGTGTGGTCATTGTGCTAAATGCAGTGATTTTATTGTGTGTACAAACAGAGTGACAGAGAGGGAGGGGGTGAATCTCCACTGTATTGACAGTAGTTATGATGGGACTCAACCAAGTCTGAGGAGGTTGTAGTGTCTTAAGGTGGATTAACTTACCCAGGAGCAATGTATTCACACTTCACCTGGGCAGGTCTTTTTGTGTTTTAATGGTTTTAGTTTAGACTGGTTAAATGTATGATTTCTCTACCTTGAATTTAATATTTGGACTCTATAAGGTGTGTCCACCTGGTAGAAAAATGTATAGTTTTCAACTTGTATAATGTGAAGCTATTAAATATTTGATTAGTCGTGTCACATGCAGAGTTCGGAGGGAAAAGGTCTGTGAAACATCCTCCTTCTTGTCTAGATTGTGTGCCAACAGAGGGGGCAGGGGCTAAAGGGGCCCACCAGGGGTAAGCAGGGATGGTGGGGTGAGCACAGCTGAAGCCAAAGAGCTGCTGCCTGTGAGTCTTTGCAGGGATGGTGGGGAATGTTGTGTGTGCCAAGGGCTGGTGGGGGCCTCCGTCCCTCCCCCTGCTTCATGTTGGCTGATTGGTAGAGAAAGAGATGGGAATCACATGGATACTGACAGACACAGTACAGGCCATCCAACTCACTTTGTTTCCTTTTTCCTGCCCCACACCAACATTAGACACCCTTACACATTATGTAACAGAACTTAGGCCCTGCAGGACTTCCTGGGCTTTAAGTTAAGGCTGAGTAAATAGCAGGAGGATGCAGTGCCTGACCCTGAGCAGGGGCCACGGCTTAGACCCATAAGCTGAGATCAGTTGTGTTATTGTCAAGGCTGTTAATAATTTTACTTTATTAGCGCAGTCAATAAATTGTGTGCTTTTTTTTTTTTTACTTTTTTGTAAGATTTACTTTAAAGAATGTCGTGATTTAAAAAGGCTGCTAAAAGTTTTTTTTGACAAAACTTGTTTACCTAGTTTAAATTCCAGTGTTTCACACTAGCAGATTAATTGCAGAGTTTTAAATGGTTTGATTCAATATTAAACTCAAAGTATTTGTGGAAATTGGAGAATTAGGGTATGAAAAGTGCATTAAGTTATACACTAATTTATTTGTTGAGACTTGTACCACACTGCATCTCTGCAGATTGGTGCCAGAACAGTGGGTTTCAGGATGATCTGTCTCACTGGACTAATTAAACAAACACATTTTTAAATACTTTTAATTTAGTTAGAATTTCAGTGTGTGTATCTTATCTTTCCTGTAACCTTTTAAAGATGTGACATATTAATACTTCTTTTCTGTTTCTATATTTTCATGTGAAATCCTGCTTTTCACTTCCTTATGTACCCAAATAAAATCTCCTCTATCCAAGCACTAATTTTCAATTTTTGTTTCAACAGGCTGCAGATTATTCATAACCAAATACATTTGGTCGTAAAAACTACATAAGTAATTTGAAATAAACGCAAAGAAGAGAATAACACGTTTACCATCACACTTGTCTCGACAGCTTCTTCTTAAATTCTCTAAGCTTTAGCTGTGTTGATGACAGGGAGCAGGCTCGCTTGGTCGGGTGCATTGTGCTGTTTTTTAATTTAATGAGCTGCCACTGTTTAAAGTTTCATATCGACTTGGCAGAGGCAGCAGCCAAGAGTCTGAGAGCTTATTTTCTGGAGACAAACCTCAAAGCTTTTGTTTATACCGACGCAGAAACTATCTTGCTATCTGATTGTGTGACTTTTATTTTTCCTCCAACTTGGCGTTCCCTTTAATCACTCGTCACCGCCCACCTGTTTGCGTTCAAGTCAGTCTGTCAACCACAGATTTGAGCAGCCGAGAATATTTTTGTGACAGATTGTCAAGCAGGTCTTGTCTGGTCGCTCTATATGTTTTCCTAAAGCCACTTGCTTTAAACAAAGCCCTGGGGATGGAAATGTTTAGGCACCTCACAATTCAATTACATTTTAGATTATAAAATGGTTATCAATACAACTTGATTATTTGTAATTATCAGGTTTTGTGAATAAATGAGGCAGCTGGTAAGCCTTTAATGTTTATCTAAAACACTGAAACTGAAACACAGTTATAAAACTTACAGTCAAATCGGTTTCAAAACCACTCAGGCTGCTTAAACACAAACTTACAGCCTCACAAGCTTAAGACCAAGTTTCCAAGAATGTCCTGCACATTGTTTTATGTAATTGAGCTCACTAGAGTTAGCAGTGGTAATGTTGGTAAAAATTGGATTTACACCATTTAGTTTACCGTACTTTTTCCTTACTGGTATGTAGACAGAGATGTGTGTGTTTTGTCTGACAGCTGCTTCAAAAATGTGAGATTGTATGTTTTTATTGTGGTTTGTTTTCTTCTAAACTTTCTCTGTACATCACCTTTTTTTTGATCAGTGGTTGTAGAACTCGCATATATTTAGTTTTTTCCATCCTTTTCAAGATTTCATCAATTTAGGTGCAGAAAATTTTGAATCCTCTTTTATTTCTCCATCTCATTTCTACTTGTGCAGTTTTATTTCCAACTGTTCAAATTCTTAGTTGAAGATTTTTGTAGTTTTTGTCTTTGTTTTAACAAGTCGTTTCCAATTTTTCTCTGCCATGTCTGGTCCTCTGTGTTTCATAATTGGTAAATCCTTCGTGTAAGGAGACAGGCATCAGACAAACTGCTTCCCTGTGTGTGCTGGGATTTTATAGCTTCTTCATTCCTGCACCATGTGCTCATGTTCATGTCTAGATATCATGTGTCTTTCCTTATTACCCTGCCCTCCAGCCCAGAAACAGTTGTGTTCAATCATTGGAAGAAACCGTTCTACTTAGCCAAGTAATTTCTTAGCAATTTTCTAAACTTTTCATTTTGATCCAAGAAAAAATTAGCAGCGAAGCCAGGGCTAGTATCAAATGGCAAACCTTGGTCCAACAAAAAGACAGTGGCTTTTCTGTTCTAAGTACAGTTAAAGGGAGTTATAATCATTTTCAGAACAAAAATAGAACACCGTGGAAACATTTTTTAAATCAAAATACACTCTGAGGAAAAAAAACAAAGTAGCAAGAATAAATTTAGCAATATTGGTGCTTTTTGGTGGGGTGACGCAGCTTGTAAAAATTCTACAATATTTATTTTTTGTGAAGAGACCATGAAAATGGTCATGTAAACCCTTTCATACCAGTTTGAAAAGTATTCATTGCATCAAAAACCTTAGGTCAGATCTTTGTTTAAACATTAAGGTGTGAAAATGCACAAAAAGTAGCTTAATTTCAGCTTGAATCATGCTAATTTTTTATATATTTTTAACTTCCATTTGGGCAAAATAGTGTAAACCCCAGAACATTTTAGTCAGGGTTACTGCTGAAGAAGTGCTAGTGTCAGTACTTTTGGGGGGGAGAAACCTCTAAGGATGTATGGGAAGGCAACAAAGGTCAGGAGTAAAGCTAACTTTGGCATTGACTACATCACATCAGAAGAAAACTGCTCACTTATGACACATTTAAATTGCGCTTTTTTCTAATATTCCTCTCAGTAGCAACAAAACTGATGCAGTTGTCAGTCAGAACACCAGACAACAGCTCTGTATACGTGTACTGTTATGTTGTGATGTTGGTATCAGGCTGACCTAATTTTTCTCCAACCCGTATTGTAACCATAGTAACAGTAACCAGATAACTCGAGCTCTAGTGTCATTTAAAAGGGTTAAAGTAGATGTCAGTACAACAAGGTCATATTTACATGAAAGTTTCAGTAGAAAGTGATTAAAAGAAACTATCTCAAACGTATGCCTTTTTCAACCCATCATGGCTGCTGTTCTTTTTTCAGCTCTCATTGTTGTCACTGTGTGCCATCATCATGGCTCTTCATGCTTTTTTATATTGTTGAATGTTGTAGATTACCATTATGTCTGATGGTTGATGCAAAGACTGTACAGGTTTAGAATAGAAGAGAATAAAGGGGAAATGTGTTGCTACACTTCCCGTACAACACAGAATGCATTTGTATGCATACACACTTACACACAAAATTTAAATCTTATTTAAAACCCGAGGGCAGCCTTTCTTTAACTGCTGAGATAGCACAATGACACACTGAGTTTCAGTGTGAAAACTAGGACTGTATGAACTCAAGGGAGTGAAGGGAACAAAAATAGCGATGAAGAAAAACAATGAAGATGGAGGAGTAAAGAAATGGTAGGAACATGTCATTATCTCGTCATTTTGACCTTCTGCAGTGACCTCAACTCTTGCAGGGTTTTTCAGAATTTATCTTTAAGCAAGATTTGATACTAAAAAAGCTACATATAGTGCATGCATATATGGAGTCTAAATATTTAGTTGTGTCTGGTAAACCTAAGTAAGTCATGATTTGTAAGGCTTGATAAGTTTGATTTTTGTCTGTGTCTTTATGCTTTCTAATACATTTGTTTCAAATTTTCCGAGGTAGAGATACTTTTGATTGAACGATTGGTCCGTTTAGCACATCAGCTACTTGTACAAGGCTAATGGGTTTGAGTTTCTTGACGCTATTTTTTGACAAAAACGAACAGCCCATCTCATTTTAGACTGACACAGAGATAATTTCTATTTGCATATTTCTGAGAGCGTCACATCAATTTGGTGATGTCATGGTGTTGTAATTCTTTTTTTTTTTTTTAAGTTTCCTTTTCACTTACAGAGAACTACACAGAAACAATCAGTTCTTTTGTCTCATGTCATACATCTAATAGTTTCCAGGAGCTGTCACCAGAGCCGAGCCAAAGGAAATAAATGTTTAAATGAAGTTGTGAGTTTCCTCAGGCCCTCAGGCTAGCTGTCTAACTCATTGGACTCGCGAGCACACACCACAAACAAGTCTATAAATAAGACCTTGTGTCTCCTTCTGTCACTTTCTTGGCCTTCTTTTCAATCCTTTTAATCCTTACCACCCTTATTTTCTCATCACTCCTTGCTTTTTTTTAAAACAGTTCTTTTTGTACTTGCTTTTGTTCTTGATGTCTCTTCCTTTTTATTTGTAAGTTATATTTGCATTTTCACCTCCCTTCTTACTTTTTGATTTTGATAAATCGCACAAAAATGTGCAGTAAGTTTTGAATCATGTTGTGATTGGAGACAGTCGCATTTCTTCAACATTAAAGTTACGTCCTTTTTAAGTTGTTTTATCCATTGGGTTGGTGCTACAGAATTTACACACATTAGCTTCTTGTTTTTAGAAGACAGTGAAGGTTTTCTTCTGCTGATTTCATGTGCAAACCTGTTTGGATCAAATCTTAACCTAGCAACAATCCACCACCACTCTTGCTATCATAGCCAAATTTTCTTTCCTGCAGGTCCTCTTGCAGTCAGACAAAGGTTTTATTGTGAAGAGATTCATTTAGATCCGAATTACGTTTTCTTGAACAACTTGTCAAGACTTGACATGGAGTATTCCAACAAAATACTAGTGCTTGGATTTTTTAATTCATTTTTGACTAGGCTTTTTAAAATGTTAGTTTTTCTCAGAAGGTTTGATTTACTCTCGTTTATTAAAAGTATATGTTAAGTTTGGAAATTCATCCAATAATGACCTAACTTGGATGCAGGTGTGTGTGTGTGTGTAACACATCAGGAGCTACATAATTCTTAATAAAAACAGTGGACGATATTGAGCACTTTTAGCTAAATTCTGGCTTTCTGCTCTTATGTTTTGTTGCTCTTTTTCTTTGTTGTTTAACAGCTGAGAGAAGCAAGCAACACAAGAAAGAGAATCATTTGATGGAAGAAAGGAAAAAGAAAAACCAAGAAGAAAAGATCAAGAAGGACATCCCTCAAAAAAAGGTGAATTGCTTGAACACATTTTTGGGCGGATTTTTTACTTTTGTTTATAAACAAAGGTCGGTTCATTTGTCATAACCTTAAGTGCATAGAAGTTAGTGTGTAATTTAATTAGTAATTATTTTATTGCTTTAAGGAATAATATTTGCTGAAATAAGGACAACATTTTTTTCTTTATGGTTTTGATTTATTTCCTTTCTCATTTTTTTATTTTTATTTCTTTCTTTCTTCTCTAGGCCACTGATCAAAAACCCAAAGGTGAGTGTCATGATTAAGTAACTCTATAACTGATAAACATAGATGAACTCTGATTACTTCACACACATTCACACAAACTCATGCTCATATTGTTCATGCCTTTAACATTCCTATGCACAGATGTAGACATGCATTAATCACATGTATGCACAACAGAGCCATATGACTTCATGCTTTTCAAACACACATGCACACATTTTAGAGCAGATACCGTGGAGTGTAATGCAGAGTGACGCTCAGTACACCGCAGCATCAGGCAGTGAAGCGTGAGGGCACCCAGACATTTCACCCAGTGAGATGGGGGGATGGGATGTGTTGAATAAAAGAAGAGACGGCAGTGAAGCTGTGATACTCAGAAGGGTAGGAGGAAAAGAACACTGTCCTCGTGTGCCCTTTGTGCTTTCTGCTGAAATGGAGGTTGTGTGTAGTGCTGCAAAGTTAGCTTTTACTTTTTAATCTGAAATGCTATCAAAATACAGAATCCTTGATCTGATGTGTGCAGTTTTTCAAATGAGAGACTTTAAATTGATTTGATGCTACAAATATATAAACATTTCTCTCACAAATCTATTTAAATGCATTTTTGAGTTTCCTCAGAAATTCAAATGGAACCTCTGAAATAAATTGAATTTAAAGTGTGAAGCAGTATCTTGACCTTTTTTACCTACAACATCTTAAACTGAAGTTGACAATAATACAGTCTGCCAAGAAAGGCTTTGAGGTGTTATCTTAAAACTGTTCAGTTTGAGGCATTTTAGGAATTTCTGTTCTGGGTTTTAGATAAAGGTGCAACAAGCAGTCATTTTGTTATTGCTCATGCATCACGAAACAAAATTGTTAACACACTAAAGAAATACCTCAAACCAAACATTCATAACATTACAGTATGGTAACACAATCAACATTTTGCCTCTAATAGTTCTAGCTTGCACAGCATCCTTCTCTTTCATCTTTGACAGCCGCCACACTTTAGGTTGCACATTGGGTCAGTTTGTACAACTAAAACACTTAGCTTGCTCAGTGAGCAAACACCCATTGGTTTTCAACTTGACTGGAATTCTTTCAGGTGCGATATGACTTTTGAGGTAATTAAGTTAACCATAAATACATGTTTGAGATATAAGTGAAACCTAATCCAGGAGATGGTGTTGAAGTTGTTCCTGTGTGTGTTGGTGCCTGTCCTGCTCTTAGTTTACACAGCAGCGTCATTGTCTGGGTTTGACAGCAAGCGTTTAACGTTTTCTCCTGCTTGCCTCGGACTCTTTCTGGACAGTTTAATTAGTCCCTCACCTCTGTGCTCTGCCGCACTGTCTGTAACCTTTGCCTTTTAATCAGTTTCAAAGCTTTACACAAGGCTGGTTTCAGCTGCTTCCAGTAGAACATCAAATACTTTTCTAAGAGGTAAAAAAACTCTGGCCTTCTTCCAAATTGCAGGAATGAAATTCACTCACATATTTTACATTCACATCATTTTGATTGCCTTTCATAACTACAGTCTTGTTCTCATTTGTGTACTTAGATTTTATTGCTTCATTCAAAAACATTTGATTAAGACATGAGTTTTTACTTTGATTATCAAAAACTGTGGTACGAGATGAGAAATGTTTGTTTAGTTCTTGAGATGCTTGTCTGTATATGTTTTGCTTTTCAACACTGTTGTAATTTCACTTCTGCCTAAAGAGTACCACAATTTGGGTATGAGCTGTTGCTGTTTTCTTTAAACCTTTAGGATTTTCTTTACTCATTGACAGTTTAGAGCCCAGATCATGAAAGAAACTATCCTTACTGTATCACACATTTTTGGGGCTGTTTATTGTGTATCAGCAGCTGAACTGTAAAGGGAAGAAATTTTTAAATTTGGTAGAAAAGTTCACAGACAGGAACTCTGTTTAAAGGAGGATGAGAAAGATGGAGGAAATGTAACGAGCTGTTTTGCGTTGAGATAAAACCAAAAATAAAGAAGAAATGAAATGGAGGGAAGAAAGCAATGACGATTCAAGCACTTGGGATGAGTGCTAAAAATGCCCATCAAGCCTCAGCACTGGCGCTAATACATTGAACTAATGACATGGACTTTTATTTTAGGGTGTATTTAATGAGAGATGTAGCTGGAAAGATACTTGGAATGAGAAACTGTATGTATTAAATGCTTATTCAGACCAAAAGAAGAAAGTTGGGGATACGAGTCCGTTTAAAGACCATGTAAGCCATCAGGAACTGCATGACTTTCTCCCAACCTTCCATCTCGAATATCTTCAGCATGAAAGGTGGCTTCAATGAGATAAAGATGGCTTTCATGCATGGCACTAAATAACAGTGGTGTGTGTTTAGGCAGGAAGGAAGAAAATCAGTATGCAGTAGTGATTTGAGTCTTTCCATCCATATCATTGCATTCTGCCTTCTTTACACATTTTTCAGAATTCATAGTCTCAAACGCACACCACCCCCCTCCCCGTTCCTCTCAGTCTTTTTCTGCTTTCCTCTCTGCGGGTCTCCCTGGGCCCAGGCACTTCAATTTGTTTGCGGTAATCGATCTCGGCCCAGCGCGTTCATATGTATGAAAATGAGATAAAGCTTCGACTCGCTGGAATTAACTTCTCTGCCCCCTATTAGGCATGGAGCTTCATCGAATGCGGGGTTTCAGGAGGCTGTGTCCCCATTGCCCTGGATCCCTCCCTACTCCCCCCACACACACCCATATACCCTTTTCTAGGCTGGACTTCTGATACAGACCACCCCTCCTCCCTTTCTCCCCCTTTGTGGTCTCCTCTGAGGGATGCTGATTATTCACCCACAGCACAGAGGCAGCTTCATCACAATCTCTCCCACTGCCGCAGTCGTAGTCGCTTACTTTACTGTTGCGTACGCTGATGAAACCACTCGCATCCCAGCATGCACATATGACCGCAGAAAGACTAAATGCACATGCCTACCTGTAGATGTGTTGTCCTAAAAGCTTAGATTCATCACAACACATGCACACTTCTCCTTTCCGTGGCTGCAAAACCTTTCCTTTTTTTCAGTCTTTGAATAATGCATACATTTACTTCATTATGCATCACAGCTAAGACATTAAAACCCTCGCTGTGATAGTTTTAAGTGTTCACATATACAATGAAATCTTTTTTGCTGTTGTGAAGAAACCTAGTCCAAGCAGGAGACACAATTCAGAACACCAGAGTCTGCTTTCGGATGCAGAACGCCACAGCAATACTTTATTTATTTATTTTTTTTCCATTGTGGTTGAATTCTGCACCCTCATAATCAGAAAATCTGCGGTTTCTGTTTTTTGCTGTTTCTGTACTTTTCAGTTCTCAAAAGGGTACAGAGCAAATGTAATCCTTGTCGCCTACTTTCTTTAACCGTGCGGGTTGTTCTGCCGGTTTCATTTCACCCACTCTAGCTGTGTCCGAATTCAGGGGTTGGGTCCTTGCTCGGCCGCATTTGTAGACCGATTACGTCATATCGCGGCGACTA
>JARVJO010000111.1:17873740-17901971 GCA_031762555.1 Cynodonichthys magdalenae | reverse complement strand
TTCTGTGGCTTCCGAAGGACCCAGTCCATGTAGGCTGGGTCCTTGGAAGGACCCAACCCCTGAATTCGGACACAGCTTCTGTGCGCAGCACCAGCGACTCTGCATTGCTGTGCAGAGGAGAAACATATTTGCACGGTGTCGCCATGGTGATAACAGCATTATATTTTTTCAAAGTGGCGAGAGATACACTTAAACCCAAGTGTGTCCTCTCATTTTGTATTGGATTAATTTGCAATTTCACATGCTATTAATTGCGTCAACACTTTTAAAATAGAATTTCATGAATTGCAATCTAATTAGAGGCTAATTTACTTTAGGTTTTCCGCCTTGCTTTTTTCTTCTTCCTTCCGTTAACCACATTTATAAGCGCTCAATGAATTAATAGTGTATAGCTTGCGAATTATGTCCAGTAGATTTATGACTGGAGTGCATAATTGTTTTTTTTCCGTCCGCTGTTTGCTCTTTCAACATGCATATAAAGTGCCAGAGGAGGGACGTAGGGAGAGACCAGGAGTGGAGACAGAGAAAACTGGAGAAATCTGCAAGGATAAATATTTTCTTTTGTGTTTTTTTTTTTTTTTTTTTTTTTTTTATGGGTCATAGGCATCTGCAGTTAAACCTAAACGGATAGGTGAGCAGCATAAGCGAGACTCTACTAATCACAATTTTTAATGTTTATTTACTTGTGCGAGCGCAGAAAAACTATTGACTGCAGCTGTCCTTAGTGGACATATGCAATTTCATACTTATGCTGCGTGTTTCCAAAAACTTCCACTCTAAGACCTGGATATCTAAAGCTGAGTTTTGTTGTAAAATATGTTCACTGTTGTCGTTTACATGAATGACGGAAACACACTTAAAAACAGCGTTCTGTGAACCGAGTCTAAAAAAACAAACAGCTTTAATTATATTTTAAAGCTGAAATGTCTCATAGATGTAAGTCATAATGGACCTGTGCTTTAGAAGCCATCTGAAAGACCACCAATAAGCGGTACCCGTGATGCTTCAGGGTTTCATGTACCCTCATGAGGCTGTAACTGTTGGAGTTAGTGTTCTTCTTCTGTGTGAACCTTTAAAAACTTTAAGTTATTTTCAATCATGCTGTTTAGCTCTCAGATTTAGAAGCCATACGTCCTGAGGCAGTTGTTGCCCTCAGGCATCGATTCTGAATAGAGAAATGGTATGATTTTGTTAAAGCGCTTTACCCACAGTATATGCTAGCTGCTTTTAGGGTTAAATGGCGAGAGGAGATTTTTGGGACACCTCTGCCATACTTTGACTTGGCTGGGGAAGATGCTGCTGAGAAATCAAAAAGGATTAAATAAAGAATAAAAAACCTTGAAGTCAATGGGGGACTCGGGAAGACTAATGAAGGGAGTGGAAGAGACGTAGTATGGGAATGGGTTGCATAAAGTGCTGGGGGTGTCGGGGTCACAAGAGGTGCATGAGGCAACTTTCAGTCTCTATAGCAACGACCCCTAATGAAATGGGTGAGTGGTGAGAAATGTTTTGTTCTTTACTGATGCCAACAGATGGGACGATCTATAAAAGCACTAATTTGAATACTCAAGTTTGTATACAGACAAATATTCATACAAAAAAAAACTTTTTACAAGCAACCAAGTGTGAAATTTCAACATCATTGTAGGATTTTTGTTTTTAATTATGATGTTACAAATTTTATCAGTGTTATACTAGACTCATTACTTTTGGACATCAGCGCTTCCTGAAAGCAAAATAATTAAAGTAACATTTCCATGTCAACAAGGATACAAGTCTCTGAATGGCAGGTAAAACATGTGAAGTGGTTTACTAAGCAACTTCCTTTGAAAGAGAGGATGTTTTTATTTCAATGTAGAAACAAGGTGCCAGATCTGGTTTGGTAAAGGATTTTGAGAAGGAAATAAGAAGTGTGTTTCTAAAAAGATCACAAACTCCCTTTCTGTTTGACATGTATTGTTTGTTTTTAGTATTTTGCATTCAATGCATCAGAAAAGCCTGTTTGTTCTTTAGGCTTTAAGGACGGTTTGGATCTAGTTTCCTTGAGAATTTAAGTGGATCTTTAATAAACACTCCCTTTATAGCTTGTTTTCACAGATTAAAAGCAAATATTTTATCTCTGTTGCTCTGGAACTGTTTTAAGACTCCACAAAAGCAGCTTTTAGACAATTGTAAACAATTTTAAACATGTTTTTACTAATTTTCCTACTTCTTAGCTATAATTAGATCAAAAAATGCACCATTGTGTTGGATATAAGCCTGTGCATTGTCTATACCTCCCCCCATCTCCAAACATGGCTGCATAATAAAGCAGTTCTGCAAACAATAGACGAAGGAGATGTGTGAACCTGCTCTGCCAAGCAGAAGGCTGAGGGAGACGTCCAGTTCTTTGCATTAACACACACACACTCCTTGTGTCCATTTGGATTTCCAGTTCAGCTGTAAATTCTTCCATGAATTTCCGTTTACCATCGCTTCCCACTTTAAATTTTTGAACCTCTGCTGTACATTGCATTCTCTATCACTATGTAATCAACCATTTTGTTTAAATTAAGGCTGTAATTCAAACTTCTGTGCATGGGTGTTGACAAAGCTTCAGCAGAAATGTTTAATGGAAACTTGGGATTTCAAACAAATGCAATGAAAAATGTAACTAATGCATGTTTATGAACAATTGCCTCAGTCTGAGAATAAGAAAAACAAATTTGTTGTCTTAATTTGAGGTCAGTTTTTTTGGCACTTTTTTCCTTTATCATGATGCTCACGATACTTTGTTTTAACTTCTTGGCCACTTTCAATCTCTGAAATTTGAGCATTAAGTGCTGGTAAAGTGTTAATATATTTGTTCAAAAAGAGCCTTTAGTACATTTGCTTGTGTTTGTGTAAAGCATTTATGTGCAAAGTTGGCCAGGCATCAGAACAAAGACTAACTTTGGTTGTGCCAGAACTCATCATCTTTAGGGTTGGCTTCCTAAATTGTTCCTGTCCAACCTCTGTTTATACGCAAAATACATTAAGAGTTTTTTTTTTTTTGTTTAGTTTTATTTTTTCAACTAAAAGAGTCTTGACAGTTTCTCATTGTGTTCTTGGATGTCTTTGGACTACAGGTTGAATTTTCCAACTGGAATAAGGTTTCAGACTTTGAGAGGTTTCTGGGTTTCTTGGAAATAACTGTTACAACAGTCTGTGGTGACACCTTGCAGCAGAAGGAAAGAAAAGTTATGCAGGGTAAAAATAGACTCCTTGTTGGAAACATTCGTCTGGGGCTAGCAGAGCGATGAAAAAAATTGAAAAGAAAGTATAAAGACAGATTGGATGGGAGAGATCTTTGGACTGGAGCCAAGGGAAAATGACAGAGTAAGAGACAATACAAGTGAGAAGAAAAAAAGAATGACACAAGATAAAAGATCAAAATGTAAAAATGTCCAGAAACCGAATAACGGGGCCCTGAAACATGGCCAGGAGTAGGAAAGAAAATTTTAAAAAGAGGCTCTGAGGCTTTGAACCAACCTGTAGATAAAAAGATGAGAAAGTAAAGAGAAGTGGAAATAGAATAGGTCAGACAGGGAAGACAAGAGACACGGTGGCTAGTATTCACTATCCTGCCGTTTGATTGGCTGAGAAAGCGACGGATGGGCTGGGCTGAATTTAATCAGAAATGTGTCACCAACTGCAGCTTTAAGCCAGCAGTCAGTCAAGCTTGAATAGGGCAAACTCTCATTCTGTGTTGGACACAAATATCAATGTTGAGATATATGCAACACTATTAATGAGCTAATAATGAAAAGTAACATTACCTTTCAAAATTATTGTGCTAATTTGAACACAATTTTATAAATCTTTACTCCACCATTTAATGCTAACTATTTCTGCCATAATCATGTAAAGTCCTAACAAACGTGTCCTCTGGATGCCCTGGAAGTGCTACGTGATATGACGACTGGTGCTATTTACTCTTGTAAGTAACCATAGAGCACAACTTAAATAATTATGTTGGGCAAAATTGGTGGTGATGTAAAGCCTTTAAATTAGCATTTGCAAGAACTGTTTGGAGACTGGAGTCATTTGAAAAGTGCAAAAATTAACTATGGTGTCAGATGTATTTGAGTTAGCCTTTAGCTCGTTTTCCATTTTAAACGTAAACTCTTTCTCTAAACTGAGGTTTTGCAAAATAATGCTGGTAGTATATTTATTTTATTTTATTTTTACACTAAAATTCCCTTCAGCCAAATGCTTTTTTTAATCTAGTGTGTTGATGCTGACCTGTGCTTGTCAGTACGGAGTTCATTCCCATCAATGAAGTTTTAAATTGTTAATATTGTTCAACAGTAAGGACTCTTAAAGCAGCTGAGAGGTTGAAACTTGATGATTTGATCTCCCTCTTCACCTTAATTACACTGCATCTTTCTCTTCCCATTACATTGTCATGAGTGAAAGCAGTAACTGCATCATTAGTTATTCACACCTGAACTAGAAAGCTGTAACTTAAAGCACTTTTTGAGTCATCAGCCTTTTCCATGTGACAGGGAATTCTTAGGTTGAGTACTCCTGTAACAAACCTGCTTTATCCTTTTCATTCTACTCTCTCTTAAATGATCAAACAGTCTTAGAATCATAACAACATGCTCTTCTCCTCTATTAATGAAAAACTGTGTTCAAGTCAAACTTATTTTTTTTAGTAGCTGCCCAGCTTCTGCAACTCATAACACTTTTTCTGTCCATTATCTAATTAGATTGGAGCTTGGTCACATAACCGCTGGGTCAGTTTTGGGTCAAATCAATTGTAAGAGCTCTGTGTCATGGAAGATGGTGCAATAGAAGATGTATAATGAGAGATAAAAAGTCCTGCTTGTTGTGTCAGCGTTCAGTCGATGGAAAAAAAAAACCATTTATTTTTAAGTCAATGATAGCAGGCTGCATAAAGGAGTTAACTTGGTTATAAAACTCTCAAACTAATTGTAGTAAGAAATAAATGCATTTCAAGGAATAGTTTGGCTATTATGCAATGGAGTTTGGTGAAAAGGTTATCAACAATATCTTACCTGATGTTATTTTTACATGCTAATAGCTAATACTAGCAGCTGGCTATAGCATTTCCAGTCCAAATTGAAGCAAAATATAATTTTTTAGCCAACATAATCATGTATTGTAAAATGGAAGTTGGTGTTTAGGTTAAAATAATAGTGTTTGCATCAACTACTGTGAAACTTTAAGCATTGGAGTTGCTCTAAGACCACAAAGTCTGCTTTGGGAGTGGCTCAGCTCAGACTAGCCATTATTTGCTTGTCAATATTTCCAAGTGGAAACTTTTTCTCCTTGGATACATTTTTTTTCCCCAAATAAATTTTGTCACGGATTCCATGAAGATCTTCAGAACTTGTTAATTTTTAGACTGTTGAAATGTTTAAAATAAAATGTGCACAACTCTTAACAGTTTTTGTGCACAAACATCTTTTTTGGTTTTATACTTGACGACAACACCAAAAGTTGCATTTTCGACTTATAATAGGAAAAAAAAACTAATGACAGTTATACAAGCACCACTATCTTTAGAGGTTAAGATATTTTAAAATCTGGCACTCTGAGTAGCGTCAGCATTAACATCTCTAATGGGTAATATAATGAGTTTACTTGGACAGTATTTTTTGCGTTTTCCTGTGTGTGAAAGCTTTTATGCCGTGTATTGTATCTGTGCAGTGCCAGAGCCTGCTCCCTCTAAGCCCAGTCCTGGTCCATCTCACCACCTCCAACCCTCCAGCCCCACGCTGCCCCTCTCCTCCTCCTCTTCCTCCTCCTGTTCTCCTGGCAATGGCAAGCGCTCCCCCTGCGGTATCCAACTCCCGACTCAGACTGCCCCTCAGCAGCAGTGCCAATTGTCCTCTGCCAGTGCTCGCTACCCGCCCAGAGAGGTGCCCCCGCGCTTCCGTCAGCAGGAGCACAAGCAGCTACTGAAGAGAGGCCAGCCGCTGCCTGCAGGAGCTCTCAGTGCTTTCACTCGCTCTTCATCCTCTCCCTCCTCCTCCTCCTCTCCCCCACCACCGTCCTCCTCTTCTTCGAGTACCAGCAACACTACCCCAAACTCTGCCACGTCCTCTTCGAACGAACACCACCCAGGTTTGTGTCGGTGTAGTCAGTTTGTGTTATAGGAATCTGTGGAGCTGAATTTTATTTTTTATTTTATTCCCTGTTGGTGCTAATATCAACAGATCTGAGGTGGTTATTAATTTTGGATTTTAGCCTAATTCTGTCACTTAAATTACCATTAACTAAAGCTATTTTCATATGTTTATATCTAGTTATTCACTGTTTACCTTCCATTGTTCATTTTAATTTTGAATTTTAAGTTCAGTTTTTTCAATCTAAAGCCCCACTGATGATTTCACCACAGTCATTATGTGTTGTGTAACAATTGGTAACGTGCATTTTTTGCTAGAAAATAACCAACTTGACAAAAGAAACTATAATGATGGCATTATTTCTAAAAGATACCAAGCAACATATAAACAGTAGAGTTCAGTTGCTTTAATCTCTACTTGCCCCTACTTAATTTACACATTCTGATCTCTTTAGCCGTTTGTAGACTTTTAATAAGTCCCCTGTTGGCCCCTAGGATCAGTAATACTGAACTTGCCTCAAGAGGCTCCTTGTGAAGTGTTTGTATTTGGGTGTATGTAATGTGTTGTGGTTTGGTATTTAGATCAGTTATACTGCTGCATTTTAAGCTCTATTTTTAAAAGTTTTGGACATGACCTTTTTTCTCTGTAAAGCACACGTTTGTGCCATTGTGAACATGTTTCATTGTTTTTTTTTAACTAGACAAATCAATTTGTGATTTAATAATCACTGATTATTAAAGTGTCACATCTTCCTATGTTAACACACTGTAACCTTGAAACATAAATGTGAAGATAACTCTGACACAAAACATTTTCATGGTCGTATTTTTGAACAGGAACATCTGCTCACGTCTTTGTTTACTTTCTTCCCTCGCTGGTTTTTCCTTCTCTTTTGATCAACGGTGCTCTGCTGCTTTTGATTACTGACTTAACGTTTGCTGTGAGAACACAGACCTCTTGGTAAACAGATCTGCAGCAGCGGCATTGTATAGCTAGCTAGTCAGAAAAGTGTTGCAAAGGCAAACTGATCTTTGTGTGCCCCATTGTTGTTTTTGTGCTAATGCTTGTGCCATCATCACAGCATCAAACAAAAGCTAACTGTATGAAATCAGTCAGGGAATTACCTTTTTCATGTGTCTTATTTGTTTTACTAATACTGTTTTGAGGTTTTGTACATGTTTCTGTTGGATACTTCAGTAAGATTATTGATGATATGCTGGTGATGCATTATAACTGAGGTGTATCTCAAATCACAGCAACAAAGCATGTAGAATAAGCCTTTAGAATCAAACAAAAATGCCTGTCCTTTGGGCTTCTTACTAGTTAAGACTCCCTGGTTCAGTGTATTAACCTATATTGGCTTAGTTTAGCAGGTTTTGGCCTGGTTGACCTTGTTTTCCCTGGGGTCTTTCAGTACAACGCAGCCTGTGGCAGATTAGCCTCTGGCAGGGTCTGGCTTATTTTGCACTCTTGTTTTTATCCTAAGGGCTTCCAACCTACAGTCCATTCCTTTCTTGTCATCTTAGCTAATAGCCTCCAGCCACCAGCCATGTTGTGTTGGCAACTCTGGCCTAAATTAGAAAAAAGAATATTGTAGTTGAATTTCTATGTGTATCTGAATCCTTCTGCTTTATTTACATTTAGCAAGTTGTGTTGGTGTCAGCTCGATTACTACTTCTAACTTAAAGAAATGCTAACTCATCAAAATGTAAATATAATCTACAATAAATATAAACACAGTGTTTTGTCATTCATATACAGCATTGTGCTTATAACACTTTTGAGTTTTGACTTGTAGTGAGGCTAAAGATGCCTATCCCATCTGTTTAAACAAACCACCTATGGACTTGCTGACTCACTGATGCTTGTATTCATGCTATTTTGGATTTGTCTCATCACAGCTTCTACTGGGGGGGCTATGGGTTTCACTCCAGCTTAATAGTGGGTGATAATATTCTGGTGTCGTCTATACAAGAAGAAAAGAACTTTGAGGACTTTGACACAGTTTTTTTGTTGTGATGAATTATCCAAATGTGGATGGCAGCAAATTTCAATTTGCAGTATTTCCTCAAAACAAGCATCTATTTTTCTTATGTTTATTGATTGATTCAGTCTTTCTTGTCTGCTGTGTCTTTGGTGCCTCCTTTATATGGAAGAGGCATTTAATGCAGTGCACTCTGGACTAAAGAGATGACAAAATTTGTCACGCCGTCTTTGTTTGAGTGAATGTTAAATCATAATTTCAGCTTCAAAGGGATTTGGTGATGGGATTGTTCATCTCTGTACTTGTGCTCATGCAAACAAACATGTGTAAATTTAATGTTGACCTAATTATGTCTTATCAGATAGGTGTTTCCTTCACGTTAGCCAGTCTGGAGTCTAAAGAGAAACAAATTATTTATCAGCCATGAATACAGTACTATTAATTAATAAATGTTTAATTTGTTGAATCAGAATTTGTTTTTCACTTTACTGTTACTTGAAATTCAAAAGCTGAAATAATTTCATGTTTATTTAATGGATAATGTAAGTTTTAAACATATAAACAGGTATATAGAAAGTTTGAAAAACCACACCAGAGCTAAATTCAAGGGTGTTTAAATCCCACACTCTCACATAACCTCTGCCCTCCGACTTGCATTTGATTGTCCTACCAGACAGACACCCCCCACCTACCACCCCTTTTTCCATCCTTCTGTCGTGCCCGCTATTGCTATCTCTCCAGCTGACTGGGGACTATTAAGTGGTCTGAAGCAGCCAGCAGCCGTCCAGACTAGCAGGTGCTGAAACGAGGGTCTTTGAGGACTGTGGGAAGTGCAGCCGAACAGCTGTTTGCTGGTCATCCAGACAGAACCGGCAGCCAGAAGGGACTCTGTCGGTACTTGTGAAAACCTTGGCCCTTTCATTTATTCTTTGATTTAAAATAAAGTGCTTCAGGTTGTTAAATTTTTAAAAGTTAAGATTTAGTGTGTTTGCTCTTAACAAACCATAGTGGTTGAATGCTGGACTGCCTTACAAAAAGCTTTAAAATACTTATCAGTTTACTCGTTAAATCATCTAATGTTCTTCAAGCACCCTCACATGAAAGTGTAGGCCCTTTTCTTTAAGTGCAGTTCAGTTGGGATGTAAAATAAATAAATAAATCTTGTTTTGTATGTTTTTAAAAACCATCAGATGATGAAAAGACTACTTTGCCCTAATGAAGCCAGGGAGGTATGGGTTGCCTCTCGCTGTGACACACTCAGAGCCACACAAGTGAGTGAACCCCCTAGTGGCTTCATTAATGCAGCCTCTGTCAGGGAAACCAGAGAAGTCACTGCAGCCTCCCGCCTGTTTTTTCTCTCATATCTCAGCAGAGGTAAACAGACATGAATGATGAGCTTTCCAACCCCCCGGAGAACATTCCCTCAGTCTTTCGTTTTCTCCCTGCTTCCGGAAAAACAAGTACACACTGTCCTTGATGTGACTGGGTGTACAGCTCTCAGTGAGAAATGGAGAGCGTCTATTAAGGGGACAAAAGACTAATAAATGTCCCTGCTTTCTTTGGTTTGGGTTTTATGTTATCCCACAATTTACACTGCATCGTTGAGCTAGGTTTGTGACTCGCTGTCAAAATAAGGAAATCAGTTTGTTGCCACAGTGTCTCTTTCATCTACTTTCGCCTTTTCTCGTCTTTTCCCTTGATGCTGCACAAACCAGCCCCTCCCCCCCTCAGCCTCTCGTTCTCTTTCTCCCCACCCCCTCATCCTTACTTGTTCTGTCACCCGGCCTTTCAATTCATTTAACAGGGAGGGGAGATATTTAATTCTTGGCAAAATGCCCATTTCTATAATGGCAGTAAGCCCTTGTTATGAAAAGTCCATCTTTTATTATTTTTGCTTTAACTCTGGATGGCATCACAGAGAATCACTGTATTGTTAAAATCATTAATTATGTATACATCACTGAAAATGTTTATTTGCCAGTATCCCAATAGTTATAACAATCTGAATTGTTCCATCCAGGAAGGAAGCAAAAACATGCTCATACATTCACTCAAAAGGCAGCCTTGCTCCCTGTTGTGAGCATGAGGAACCATAGAGGGCTCCTTTGTTTTTATTTTTTTAGTCCTTTCATTCACAAGGCACAATCAAAGACTGCCCTCCTAATTGCGACCTGAATGAACACAGAAGCGCATTATTCACACATGATTGCAAACGGTGGATGAAAATAATTGTCCCCAGGTCTTTGTTTTTCATGTTCAACTTGCTTTTATGCCCCTCCTTCAAATCAGTGACTTGCCAAGAATCAGCACGACTTTTCTGGAATTTCCTGGGAAGGAGTCAAATGAGCAGAAATCGGCACATGCTTGGGTGAATCGTAAAGAGGTGGTTTTGTTCTAGTCAACACACACACACGTTTATACATACTTTTTATTGCAATGAGGTTCGTGAGTACATGCAAAAAAGTATGGATAAAGTTATGCTAACCCATTTTTTTTTTTTTGTTTTTTATTATTGACTCATTCAGTACTGAAAAAACAGAGTTACAGAAAATATTGTACAGCCAAGTACAACCTAGTTTCCCTTAAGCTGCAGTGTTTTCTTTTCAGAGTTTTAGCGGTTGCATTTTCATGTCACAGGTTTATTTAAATAAGCCTCTTGCCCAGATTTTGAAATGGAGTAAATATAAAGCAAGTATGTGCAAATGGAAGAGAAGAATGTTGAGGGTGGGTACAGTGTTGACTGAGCCAAAGACAATTTTCTGTAGTGGCAACAATTGTATTTTTTGGTTAGCAATCATTTCTGTCAAAACCACTTTGCTCCAAAAATTATCTTTGGGAAAAAAAAAAAGATTTGGTGGCTTTAAATAATATATTTCTTGCTTTTATTTGCTGTTTAGTAACAAAACACCTACGAATCGATAAGTGTTTGAAGTGAGAAATGAAAAGTCCATCTGTTTGAGTACATTTTTTTAAGTTTGGAGTCTTATTGAGTAGCAAATGGCACGCGCAAATTATTCTGAAATTGTCAAATCAACCCGTTTTTCCTTTCATATTTCTAAGCTTTGACATTTAATCAATCAATCACATTTAAAACTTAATTTTTAAATCCATTCTTCATAAAGAGTATTTGGAATGACAAAGGGCAATAGTACACCTCTATAGTTTAAGTTCTCAAGAACATGTTTAATCATTATTGACTGGCCATACTATTTTCTGTTCTTTTGAGCAATTTCCAAATTACATTTTTTGTACTAGTTTTTGCCAAATAGAGCATGAGTCCTGCTGAGTTCTGCCATTTAAGTGTTCCTGTTTCTTGTTCCTGTGGTTGTATTACTTTGGGCATTTGTCATGAAAACTGAAATTAGTGTGGAACAAGAAATAGCTGTCAGAAGACAGAAAGCTTAAAAAAATTTTAAAGATTTTTTAATTGCAGGCTCCCATCTTAAAAGCTTCTAACTTTACTTAAAGAAAAGCACGGTCAGTGCAGATGTAAGAGATTTCTCCTGCTGTGATGTTTTCTTTTTGTTTTTCCCTTTTTTATCCCCTGTTTTTCTTTCTGCAAAGTGACTGCAGACGTTCTTTGGTGCGTATACACATCTGCCACAAGTCTGATAACACCAGGCAATAATGCTGCCTGGTGGTGGAGATAAGTATGTTGAGGAGAAATTTTCTTTCACAACACCTCTTGCGGCAAGTTGCTCAGTATCTAAAAGAAACATGCCCGTTAATGGTTGCCCACTCACCTCCAACAAATGAATGTTTTCTTTAACTGAGTAAATTGTTTTGACCTTGGCAACTCTTTCACATAGTCAGACATTTCTAGCTGTATTGAAATTACTGCAGCAATTTGACAAAAGCTAAAGGTAATGGAGGGCAGCAGCAGCTAAATGGCTACAAACAAAATTTTAATAAACAGTGTCATTGCAAATAAGTTGGAGGGATAATACAGCCCATTGTTGAGAATTGCTATTTTGCTGAGTTTAGTGGAAGAATTCCAACTTTTAAAATGAACCGCACAACATCATAATAAACTAATAAAATAAGCTCATCATACACCATGAGGATTAAACATGGATCATGTGATTCTCTGATAAGCTTCACACAGGCTCTATAGTACTTTAGAACCCTAATGGAATGTTGTATTTGAAATAAACTTAGATAAATATTTAGTGTCCTTGTTTCCCAAAGCACATTAATCTTCTAGTCTCCTCAAATAATTACTGAATGAACTTCTGCTTTTATGTGCTTGTTTGGCCTTTGTGCTGGTGATATTTATAAGTGTTGTTCTCATTGGTTTTCAGTCAGCAACCAGAGGCTGGCCTATTGGTCAGGGTGTTTGCATGCTGGATCAATAACCTCCCTGTTCTCCTCCACTAGCATTAATAAGATTATTGATTAGCTGCCTCTCAATGATTGATTACCCTTTTATACCAATGACTCTGCCTATTATTAGTTTCCCCATTTGATGAGATGCTTTTGTGCCCAATAAATTTGCCTTTGTGTGGATCCATGCTGGTTGTATATTTGCTGGAAACACCAATCTATCTGTTGTATTTGATTCAAGTGTTTCTCAGGTACTTATGTTTTTGACACAAATTTGTCTTGTAGAAGTTTGGAAACACCTGATTATGTATTTTGAATGAAAATGTATGTCCAAGCTTTTATTCAACTCTGTACAATAAGGAGAGAATACATTCTTTTGAATAAGAAAGCATTCTTTTAGATATGCAAGTAGTATACAGCCTTCAGAAAGCCACAGTTCTCTGTAATATTATGGTGCAGTTGGAGGGAGGAGGGAGTAAGCCAAAGAGTGATGGATGAGAAGCGGTCTTGGTTTCATTCCAATAAATGTGCATCGTTCCACTTGGGCTTCCCTTCACAGGACTAGCCAGTAAAGCTAGGATGGAGACTGATGGACCTTTTGCTGCTGCATGTTAGGAGTGCAGAGGAAAGAGGGAGAAATTAATGCATGGAGGGGGGATGAAGGGTAGAGAGCAAAAGCATACCAAATTAAAAATGAAGTGGGTGGGTTAAAATAATAGATAAGAGCATCTTCAAAAAGGAAATGAGAAGCAAAATAGGAAACGACTTGAAAAAAGAAAGAAGAAGAAAATGAGGGGGATTGTAGATATAATAAACAAAGCAGAAGTTGCATCTTTTTCTGGTTGGTTGACTTCACCAATGAGAGGATGTACAGTGCCTATAAGAAGTGTTGGATTTTATATGCTGTTATTGGTGTCATAAATCAATTATAGTCAGTATAGTTTGTCTGGATTGTTTAGAGGCTCTAGTTAGGATTTAATACCAGTTTTGGTAAACAGTAGCTTTCTCTTTGCTACTTTCTCATAACACCTGGTTTCTCAGAACAAACACCTGGTAAAAGACTAGTAAAAGAAACTTGGGCAACTGTTGTCGCATGCATTATTACTTAATAAAAACATTTTTTTTCACTTTGTGTTTGAACATGTTTTCTTTTATATTTTTGTTTAAAAAAAAAAACAGCCCATTTATTTGAGCATTACTGATTTATGACTGCGATAAATGCATAAAATATCCAAGGGAATGAATGAATATTTTAATAGGCACTATATAAATATGTCATAGCTATTATGATTTGAAAGCCACTTGACTGTACATTCTGATTATCTGGTAACTAACCAATAAGATAAAATTGATTAAGGAAACTAACTAGAAACTTGACTGTAAAACATGATGTTCTTCAAATGAAGTCAATACATATTCCTACCCATTTTGATTTTTATCCTTTTTCATTGTGTACACATCTGTCGTCTTCATCTTAAATAATTCACTCCTCCTATTGCCCCTTTTAAGCCATGTCTCCAATTTGCTTGAGTTAGTTGTAACTTTTTGTCTAACCCTCTTTATCCTTTTTATTTCTGTCTTTAGACATATCCCTCCAGAGTGGTTCTGGTGCCCACTATGATAGCTCTCATTGGGGATCCTCTGTACCACTTGACAAACACTCCAGTGCCAACAGTTGGGACAAAGTAATCAGTAACGGAAACGATACAGAATCTTGGCCATCCATCAGCCATAGCAGTGACCCCCTCCACCTTGCAACACCAGAATGCTCCTTGGACTTATCTAGTTCTCACCAAAATACCAGTGCGGTCATTACAACTAGTAAGAGTGGTTTTCTGAGTATGGCCACAGGTACTGCTGGCCAGCAGGCCCTCTACAGCTCTCTTAAAACAAACAATAACATGATGACAGGACCTGTTTCAACCAACACACTATCAGGCAACAGAGGGTGGGGCTCAGATGGAAAACAAGATGGAATGAATAGTGGAAGAGTTGGCGCTTCGAATAACTGGGGATCACCTAATTTTAACTTGAATCTAAATCCAAATGCCAACCCATCAGCCTGGCCAGTTCTGGGACATGAAAGTGGTGGGGGTGGTGTTATTGGTCCCAGTGGAGTGTCCAACTCTTCATCCCTCCCACCAGGTATAAATGGCAATGGAAATATGAGAAATGGAAATGCAGATAATGGTGGGGGAGGCTGGGTCAGCATGATGAGTGCTAATGAAAATGATAAACAGCACCCCTCGGCCAACACAAACCTATCCTTCAATATGGAGCCTGCTAACCTGAACACTGATGGACCAAACTACACTAAACAGCAACAAGCTCAGGAGCCGATGAGCCCCATTCATGGCTTAACTGGTTGGGGAGGCCAATCATCCACTGAATCATCAAAGCTCAATGGTGACACAACAGGCAGCTCTGTTTGGGGCAGTGCAGAAACCAAGGCAGCTGAGTCTCCCAAAGACACGAGCTGGGATTCAACTCCCTCTACAGCTCTCTCTACCTGGGACCGCCAAGGAAGTGGTGGTGGAAATAGTGGAAGTGTCGGTTGGGGTGATTGGGGCAAGTCCTCTGGGGTTGGAGATGTATCTAAAAGCTGGGACTCAGTAGATGCTGGTAGTTCTGGTTCAGGTCAAGAACAACAAATTAGCTCATGGGGCAAGCTTTCAGGAACAGCCCCAGCTAGTGAGGATAGCGGGGACAGCAGTGAGGGTCGATCACGTCACAGAGACAGTTCCTCAAGCATGGATTTTACCCCTCTGCTACCACGGCAGGACCTTGATCCCAGAGTACTGAGCAACTCCGGATGGGGACAAACCCCCATCCGACAGCACACTGTTTGGGAGATGGAAGAAGCCAGTTCTGATGATGGGAAGAGCAATAGCAGCTCTGACACCATGGCATGCTCCAGCTCCAATGGTTGCTCCTCTTCAGCCAATGGAGGTACTATTAACCCTCATACTGGACCCAATCAGAAGCCTGGTACTGGAGGAAAAAGTGACAGCGAGGGGTCATCTTCGTCTGGATGGGGACCCCCTCCACCTCAGCCAATCCAAACTGGATCAGGATGGGGGGACCCTTCACCTACTGTTAACAATGCCCCAAATGGCACAACCACTGGCTGGGGAGATCCTTTACCTACTAATGGTTCTAAAAATGAGGGCACCCCATCCTGGGTTTCTGAGGATAAGTCACCCAACTGGGATGATGGTATGATGAAAAATCGCCCTACAAGCTGGGGAGAGGGACCCAAAAGTTCTCATGGTTGGGGCAGTGGAAATGGGGGTTCCAGTGTCTCCACCCCAGGGGACTGGGAAGAGCCAGATGCCAAGAACAATGAAACTTCTAGCAGCATGTGGGAAGAAGAAGGAGGTAATGGGGGGACTGGTGGGTGGAAAGAAAGCCCTAAAGGAGGAGGAAGAGGAGGAAGTGGGTGGAGCAAACCTGCTCCTGCTGTGAGTAACTGTAACTGGGGGGAAGCCCCGCGTAACAGTGGCCCAGTGCAGGGAGGCTGGAGCGCTTCCAAGCCCCAGGAAAGCAGCAGCAGTGGCAGCAGCACTGGCAGCATTGGTTCCTGGGGTGGTCCTAGCTCAGTGAAGCAGAACAACTCTAGCTGGGGAAACGTATGCAAACAAGACCAGGGCATGGAGCCCACTGGTTGGGAAGAGCCTTCTCCACCCTCCATCCGCAGAAAGATGGAGATAGATGATGGAACGTCAACCTGGGGGGATCCCAGTGCCTACAACAAAACTGTCAACATGTGGGATCGTAATAACCCTAATAATAACCCAGGCAACAGTGGCCCTCCTCCCAGCAAAAATGGGGGAATGATTATTTCCAACAATAACAATAATCATCATCCTCACCATATGCATCATCATGGTCATCATGGGCAGCCCCCAACTCACCTGCAGCACCAAGGAAATAACAACGGGTCACCAAACAATGCTGCTTCACATCCAGGTTCTGGGCCCCAGGGAAGGCCCCCCATTGCTAACCCAGGTATTTAAGATTTTTATTACATTTTTATTATTGAAACTCTTGATTATGTTCTTTAAAATTGATTGTAGTTATTATAATGCTTAAAAAAATGTCTATAGCACTAAAACAGCTATATAAAGAAAATTTAAAGAGACATTTATATTAACCCATAAAACAGCAAAACTACTAAAAGAACCTTGAAAACGACTTTTTATTTTGAAAGTATTTCTTAAAATAATTGTATTTATTTATCAATTAGTCTTAAGAGATTTGATAACCCTTACTGAGTTTAATAGTACACATTGAAAACTGCAGTTTCAGTAAGTTCAGACAAAGACAAAGTCTATAGACATGTCAAAGCATTAATGCCAAGAATAAATGTTTTTTTCTTTCACTTGTGAATGAGACCACTGCACCCTGCTGTTTGCCATTTGTAGCACACATCCATTGGTGCTTAATGATCACCTTAAGATGTACTCAGGGTGACCAGATACAGTTAATCAACCAACTCAGGTCAAATCATTATAGCTCTGACCTTTCTTGAGCTGCCGTCTTTTTCTGCTCTTACATATTCATAGAGACAACACCTGACAACCAAGAAAAACCCAATCAAGAGGAGGCTGGCATTTAAGATACCGCACTTCTCATGATTTCTGTTTCTTATCGTCGCTAGAAAGCAGTAAAAAAAGTCTTGAAGATCATGATGATTTTCTTGATTTTTACAGCATTCTAAATTCAGGTTCTAATCAGCCTGATATTTGTTTGAGAAAAATAAAGGATGGCTCGTAATTTTAAATAAAAATGTGTGGACTAAGATCTTACTGTTGCAATTTTATTAATCTGATTTTTTTTTCTGTCAGGATGGGGAGAGCTTCCTAGTTTTCAACCCAAGTCAGAACCTGCTTGGGGAGAACCAGCAGCTCCAACATCAGCTGTTGACAATGGTACCTCTGCTTGGGGCAAACCCTCAGGTGGTGTTGGAGGATGGGGGGACAGTGGCCATGAGCCCCCTGGCCCATTTGCTAGGTCCAACGGACCCACAGGTTCAGCACCTTGCAAGCCAGGTAACACCCAAGAATGAATCATATGAAAATAAGTGTTTTGGCATTTTTATAATCATATCTGCAACTTCAAAGTTTTTGAAGTATGGGTTGCGTTCAGTCAGTCCTCACTTTCTGTAAACCACTGCTTGGTGTTGGATAGCTGTGTATTTTCACGGCATGCATGGTTAGAAAATAAAACGGGAAGTTTCTTTAGACCACTACAATTTCTCTCAGCTCCAAACGTGTTTGTTTGTGACACTTGACTGGAGTATTGCTAAGACTAAAGCAATTCCATGCCTCAGTGGGCTGTGGTTATTTTTACTGCGAGGTTGTACTGTTTGAAACATCACGGGAGGTATAGAGGAAATAGCTTATTGTCATATGGCAACAGTGGCACCAAGTGGTCAGGTTAAAAATTAACTTCTGCTCACTCAGAAATAAATTGAGTATTCCAAACATGGAAGGCTTTACAAATACTAAACACAGCTTTTTAAAAAACTGATTGTATTTTCCTTTTTTGTTTGTGTTGCTTTTTTTAGGCCCCAAACCTATGCAAGATAGTTGGGGAAATGGAGAAGAAATGAGCATGTCTACTAACCAATGGGACACTGAGGATGGGGACGTATGGAACAGCCCCACCTCCCAGGAGAGTAGCGCTTCTTGTAACTCCTGGGGGAATGGACACAAGAAGTGTCCAAGCAAGGTCAGACATCAAACTTCACCTTTTGTCAGAAAAATACATGTTGAGACTGACTGACTATGGCAGCAAGGTCTTGTTGGTAGAAATTAGCTGACAATATTTTTGCTGGTGTTTCACAGGGGAAGATCAGCAACAAGCCAGATGAAGCCTGGATCATGAACCGTCTCATCAAACAGCTCACTGACATGGGCTTTCCGGTACAAACACTGACACCCAAATAAGTGAAAATTGTATTTTCTTTTCTTGTAAAACCCCTTCAGGTTTTATTGACGGGAAACATTTTCCTCGTGTTTTACAGAGAGATCCTGCTGAGGAGGCGTTAAAGAGCAACAATATGAACCTTGATCAGGCCATGAGTATGTTCACTGCTTGTGTTGAGCATTTGAAAATCACAAATATACAGATTATTTATTTTTGTATTTATGCCAGTCAATCCTTTAAATTTGTTAGATTAAAAGAAAATTAATAATGCAGTATATTTATAATTTAAAAATTACAGTCTTCATTTCTAAACTCTTGCTATCCTGCTTTCTGCTTCTAGCCGCCCTGCTGGAGAAGAAGACGGACCTGGACAAGCGGGGCATGGGTTCATCTGATTATAGCAACGGCATGAACAAGCCTCTAGTCTGTCGTCCCTCTGCTCTCTCCAAAGACCCCTCAGACCGCGCCGCCTTTCTCGACAAGGTGAAAAAATGAGCAGCTGAACGTTTTTCCACACTTTCTGCTTGTATATGATGTGTTCAAATGCTACATCTTCATGAAGGGTGTTTTCATTTAATTTATCTTCTCATTATATCTTTTATTTTTAACATGTTGACTCGTTAAAATATGCAGTAGATCAAGGATGAATTAATGTGTGATCAGTTGTGTGAAACCTTCTTTTGCGTACTTGCATCATTTTATTTTTGTCTTATAGTAAATATCCTTTATTTTTATTTATTTATTTTTTTACTTTTGTTGTTTCCGCTCCAGGATGGTGTCCTGTCAGACGATGCCCCTCCATCACCGTTTTTGCCTTCCCCCAGCCTGAAGCTCCCCCTGGCCAGCAGTAGCCTTCCTGGGCAGGGTCTGGGACAGGGCAATCCGGGGCTGGCCATGCAAAACTTGAACAACAGACAGGTAACCAAGTCATTGGTTATTTTCTAATTTAACCTACAGCTTATAGTTTTAACATAAATGAGCAAAGGAAACATGTACAATATTTCACATGCAGCATTCATACACATCACTATTTGGATGAAATTTTTAGATGTCATAAATATTACAGGGCCAAAGTTCACTTAACCTGTTGTTTTTTAAATATTTGTGGGTTTAAAACCTCTTTTTAATGTTATATTTGGTTCTTTCAGATACCCAGTGGAATGTTTGGCGGTAGTGGAGCAGCACAAACCCGGGCCATGCAGCAGCAGCAGCCTCCTCAGCCACCAGTGCCACCTCTCAGCTCCTCCCAGCCTAGTCTACGTGCTCAAGTGCCTCAGTTTCTCTCCCCTCAGGTAGTCAGTCACACACCTACTGTAAGTTATAAAAAATAACAGCATCTGTTCACAAACATGGTGAAAGTGAGTTCATAGATTGTACTTTTTTGTTTTTTGTGAACTCCAAAGATACCTTCTGATTTTTATGTATTTAATTTTGCCACTAGGGGCAGCTGTTGTCATTTAAATGTCTGTTGTCTCATCTCTTTTTTCTTTTTTTTTTTTCCTGCCCCCTCTTGTCTCCTGTTTTGCCAGGTCCAAGCACAGCTCTTGCAGTTTGCAGCAAAAAACATTGGTCTAAATCCTGCACTTTTAACCTCACCAATAAACCCTCAACAAATGAACTTGTTGTATCAACTCCAGCAACTGCAAATGGTAAAAGTGTATTTTTGTCTGATTTCTAAATAAACACTGATCTGACTTAAATTCAGTAGAAAAGTTGCACAAATTTGAAAATGCAAGTCATTGATTTTTATCGCTTGATTTCTCTAATAAAATTGTTGCTTTTCTTCCTTCCGTTCAGGCGTACCAGCGTTTACAAATCCAGCAGCAGATGATGCAGGCGCAACGCAACGTTTCCGGCCCCATTAGGCAACAAGAGCAGCAAGTGAGTCAACAAGTGCAGATTGCAGGAACCAAAACATTTGGTCATTCATTACATGGTGTGAACCAATATGATTATCTCTGAGTGGTGACACAGTTACTGCTTGCTTGTCATCACTTTTATTATTATTGATGAATACCCATCTAAAAATAGACCTATTAAGGTCTAGTCTCCATCTGTAAACTATATTTTTTTGTCCAGGTCTTAACTTCTGATCCTCTCAAGACAATTTAACAAAACTTGAAACATATCCTGTGTTTAGCAATGGGCTAAGAAACAGGGTCATGGGAAGTGACCGACACGATGTACAAATTGGCAATAACTTGAAATAATGTCGCAATACAATAAACCCTAATCAATCCTTGTAATTATTCATTGTATGGCTTTGGACATGCAATAATACAGAAGTGATCTGCAGTGGTCTCATATGAATCTCACAGAGCACATCTTTAGTTGGAAATGTGGTTTGTCTTTGCTTCATATTTGTATGTTTTGTCTTATTGTCCTTTTTCTCTCCTTCAGTTTGCACGTACAATCACCAACATTCAGCAGCAGATCCAGCAAATTCAGCAGCACCAGCGTCAGCTGTACCAGGCGCTGCTGATGAAGCAGCAGCAACTTCCCTCACATTCCTCCTCGTCCTCTTCTTCTGCTGGTCTGCACCACCACGGTGGCCCCGCCGGAGGCCCTGGCTCCGGAAAATCAACCCTGGACCCCTTCACAGGCCCTCACCAGGCTCCGGGCCTCGCCGACTCTCTGCACACCAAAGAGCCTCCGTCTTCGCCCAATGCCTACAGCACCTACCCTCTTTGTAAGTCCTGGACTGGGTGGACACACGAGAACTGACACCAGTCAGGAAGAGGAATAATAACAAAGGAAGAGTTCCATTCTAAACACATCTGTATGCATAAAAAACTTACTGTAGTAGTTCATGAACAAACATGTAACTAGTTATTTTCATTCTGATGTCCAATAAACCTCTAACTTCTCTTGTATTAGATGTTGCTGTGAGTAAGGAATGTTTGTAATTTAACTGTGATTTGTCTGCAGCTGGACTGAATCCAAACATGAATGTAAACGGCATGGACGTTGGGGGACTGTCCCTGAAGGAGCCCCCCCAGCCCCAGTCTCGCCTGTCCCAGTGGACACACACAAACTCAATGGACAACCTCTCCGGCAACTCCTCAAATATGGAGAATAACCTCAATAAGCATGGTAAAATACAGAATCAAACAAGTTCATACTTATTACACAAAACCTGTTAAAAAACAAGCTTTATATTGATGTTTGATCAACACAGCTGTAATAAGTTCAATGTACCTTTATTGGTCTTCCTTGGGATTAATTTGCTTTGCATAAAAGTGGGTCTGTTTCACAAAAAACAAACATAAAACTTGCACAATGAACACATTACACATAAAACTCACATAAATTACATCAAGAATGCATGATATCCTATCACACAGTTACAATTAAATTAAATTCCCTGTCCCTCTCTGTTTGTCCTGAGACATCCACTCATGGATGAGCTTTACTAAGAGGGATGATTGAGTTCTTGCAATGATTCTTTACACTAAGGAACCCCGTACTTACTTGCTGAGTCCATTAAAACACATTCTGAATGCAGAACATGAGTTGTCAGACAAAACACTGTAAAGTTAAAGGTGCATCTGTACCCAAGTTTTTATCTGTTGTCTTCAGCAGATTTAATATCTGAGCCTTTGATGTTGTGATTAGATTACCATAAAATCATGTGCAAAATGCACATTTTGCTGGTGTTGCAGAGCTTCTGCACACCAAAAATCAAATAACTGACTCATGTTTTGTCAAACATGCCGTGCAACCAATTTTAAAGGGTCAGATGTTTTGAAGGATATTATGGTTGCAGCACAAAGTTGTCAGTATGTTACCTGCTGTACACACCAGTCAATGAGTTCTTAATTTAATGCAATACAAAGGAAGAAATTTTACATTGAATTTAAGTGCTGCTTTTCTATCTTGTGACAAAGTTTATTTCATGTATTTTCCCAGGATTGCAACATGCTTAGTGTGCAGCAGCATATTGCAAAACGCATCACATTACATGTGAAGCTGTCTGAGGCAAGAGTGAAGGACTAAAATTTACACTCTCTTTGACCAGAGGTTAGAGAGTGTTGAGTAACAGTTTCTGAACCACTTATCTGTGTTCACACGATGTTTCACAGCACATTTTCAGAAAACCAAACCACTTTGTGCCTCTTTAAATGTCTTGTTTGCAGTTAAAAAACTCTGCAGCCAATAGTGACTTATTGTTTTTTTTTTTTTTTTTTGCATCTTTCAAGCTAAATTTGTTATGTTGTTTGGTTTCCACACATATTGACTGTAAGTTGCACCAAAGACATCAACATACTAAATCCTAATATATTTTTCTGATTGAGTTTGAAAGCTGAGTTCATTTATAAATTTATTGGAATGTTGTACATCTCATACAATATAATGTGGTTTATCTTGTTGATTGTTTTTGTGTTTTATGCATCCAGGTGCCATCTCTTCTGCTGCCTCTACCCTGGTACCCCCTGGGAAGCCTCCACAGCTGGAGGACTCGTACAGCCCTTACAATCTAATCTCTAACTCTGAGTCCCCCACCAGCCCCCTGGTGCCTCCTGACAGCTGGGGCCAAGGCAAGAGTCCCAATGAAAAGATCTCAAATGGGACCAACATCAACTGGCCTCCAGGTGAGAACAAAACCTGTTTAGTCTACCTGTTTTTATCAATAATAATGCATTATAGCTTCTCCAGCTTTAACTTGATTTAAGGCTCAATCAATCAAAGTGTGGTGAGAACATCAGTGTTATTATTCTATTTATAAATGTAGCTTAGCTTATATCTTTTTTGGCGTCCCGTCCTGTAATTAACACTCCTCAAACATGGTTTTGTCTTTATGGAGCAGAGTTCTGTCCAGGTGTGCCATGGAAGGGCCTTCAGAACATCGACCCCGAGAACGACCCGAACATGACCCCTGGCAGCGTCCCCAGCGGTCCCACGATCAACACAAACATTCACGACGTCAACCGGTACCTGCTGCGGGACAGGAACGGAGGTATGGGAAGAAGCACAGACATCTGGTCCGAACAGTCAGGAACCTTCAAAGAGACATTTGTCCCAGTCTTCCTGTTTCTCACCACACGCTTCCCCATGTGCTGTTGCATCATGAAGTTTCCTTTTCTTAAACGTTGTTTCTGTTGTCTGCGTCCACTCAACACATTGGTCTCTGCTTCATTGTAGCAACAGCTCAGGTACTCACGCAGCAGTGTTCCCACCCTCCTTTAAAGTGTGTTAAGGTTTAATTAGCTTCTTCTTAACCCTAACCTACGTATTTGATGTTTCCTACAAAAACACGCTCCTTTAGACGAGAGCAGCTTTGATTGTCAGCAATCTCTGCCTCGTCTAACAAAACCACGAAGAAATCAAGCCTCACCCAGAAAGTCATGACACCAGGACACACCCTATCCTCTGTGGTCTGTGTGTGTGTGTGTGTGTGTGTGTAGTTTATGTGAGAGTTTTACCCTTTTTTTACACAAACTATTACTTTTATATTTCGCAAAACATGACAAGAGTAGATAGAAGTTCCTTGTCATCGAGCTTTCATGTTTTCTGTTGGGTTGGTAGATGCAGTTTGAAAACATGCACATGATTATTTGTCATTAGTCATTTTTCTAATCACAAGGGTTGTTCTTGTGTAAAGATTTCTGATTAATTTCCAGTCATTAGTAAAAATTTAAAAATATACATTGTAGAAACCTGTGCTTCTGTTTCTTTGTTTTCACCTTTCAAAGCTACATTTATACACTTTAGTTATGTAAACTTGTACACAGGTGGAACCTTATTTTATTTTTATCTCCTCGTGGTCATCTCTCCATCTTCTTTGTCTAAAGGTAAACTGTCGGACATGAAGTCCACCTGGTCTCCAGGGCCCATCACTCAGAGTCAAGCATCTCTGTCTCACGAACTGTGGAAAGTCCCTCAGGGGCCACGTAACACCACAGCCCCGTCCCGGCCCCCACCAGGTCTCACCAACACCAACAAGTCCTCCTCCACTTGGAGTGGCAACTCTTTGGGCCTGGCCCCGGGCTGGAGCGGCTCCTACTCTTCTGGTGAGAAACAACTTTTGCATGAAACTCATTCACTCTTTGCAACATAGAATTGTGAAATCTTGTGACATTTCACAGGTTCGGTTTCATGTGTTTTCTTTACAATGAAACCACAAATAAAAATTAAATAACCTAGAAAAAGAGTTTCCTTTTTTTTGCCTTTAGTCTTTGTCAGAAACAGCCACACTGTAGGGTTTGTGAATATGAACACAAGAAGTATATTTTTTTCCTTTTAAGGCAAAGAATTTAACCTTTCTTATGGCAGAACCTGCTCTCACGAGAATAAATCAAGATGTTTTAAAAGATTAAAATCAAACTGAGAAGAATATATTTCTATCACGTACTCTCATCAAACACAAGCAACTGCAGATTTGTGGCTCTTGTCACAGGTGCTACTGAAATCTCACATCTCTCGCTTTCTAAATGTTACACGAACACACCCTGTTAAACTGACATTTTGGGGTTTGCCATTTCTCTGAAAGCGTGACCTCGAAGTGACACGACACTTCTATGTTCATGCAGCAGAAAGGAAAACCTTTGCATGTGTTTGTGACCCTGAACTCTATATAAAAAAAGAATAATGTTTTGCCAACATTACTTCCTGTGAGGTTAGGTTTGCTAAAAATGTGACCCCAATAGCTTCACTGGAAGTTGCATTCTGGAAAGATGTATGTTTACCTAAAATTGTACTATTTATTTAATAATAAAAACAAATTAATTGCCATCTTTTTATTTTTTTTCTCCCTTTCTGTTACAGAGGGAACCACGTGGAGCACCGACAGCTCCAACAGGACCAGCAGCTGGCTGGTTCTGAGGAATCTCACCCCACAAGTATGTATTGTCTCTTCAGTAGTATTCTAAAAAAAAACTTATACTTGTCTTTTTGCAGATAATAGGAAATCACAGACAACTGTAGAGATTAAAATTTGAGTAAGCTCTGAAATTCTTCTTTTGACCTGTTTTTTCTTGTGTTTTCAGATTGATGGCTCCACTCTGCGGACCCTGTGCATGCAGCACGGCCCCCTGATCACATTCCACCTCAACCTGACGCAGGGGAACGCCGTGGTGCGCTACAGCTCCAAGGACGAAGCCGCCAAAGCCCAGAAGTCCCTGCACATGTGAGCTCCAGCAAACACTCTTAGAGCAGAATGCAGACAGAAAATGGGGAAGATTTCAGTGAAACGTCAGTGTTTTTGCTGGGTTTTTGTTGTATTTTCCCCATTCTCAGATCACTTTGTCTTTTCCAATGAAAGCTGATTATTTTTTTTCTATTTTTAAACGTGGACTGTCACATGAATGAAAAAGGAAGTCATGCTGTTGTCAGATGTGCTTTCAGACGAGTGATTACTGATCAGTTAGATTTAAGCTACTTGTTCCTGTTATACGCGAGTCCTGCTTGTAGTCGTGGAAACCAAATAATCATGACCCAGTTTTGTTAACGGTGGCAGGAAATGCGGTTAGGGCATCTCAGTAAATCATAGAAGTAGAAAACTCAAGTAAGATTTTGTTGTATGAATAATTTCATGCCGTTTTCAAAATTTGATCTGATTTTTCTTTCGTCCTCTTAAGGTGCGTGCTTGGAAACACCACCATCCTGGCGGAGTTTGCCGGGGAGGAGGACATCAACCGCTTCTTTGCACAAGGCCAGTCACTGGGGGCAAACACCACGAGCTGGCACGCCAACCCGGGAACCAATCAGAATCGGATGAGCGGGGCAACTCAGTCTCACACAGTCGGCCAGTGGAGCGGCGGCGGGGGTGGGGGAAAGACCAGCGGGAACGATCTGCTTTGGGGCGGGGTGCCCCAGTACTCCAGCCTGTGGGGGCCACCCAGCAGAGAGGACGCACGCGTGATCGGGAGCCCCACCCCTATCAACACGCTGCTGCCTGGAGATCTGCTGAGCGGGGAGTCCATGTAGGATGATGCCACGGTACACTAACCCACCACCACCATGTTTAAACTGTTGGTGGGGGTGGGATCTTTAAAAAAAAAAAACTTAAATGAAAAAAAAAGATTGAAATGAGCAAGAGCAAAACCCAAGCAAATCATGTGGCGATAATCAGTATCAGATAAATTGTTTGGAACTGTGAATTGTAAATCAGAACGCTGAGGGTCCCTAACGCAGACTGTAGACCCCCGGCCCCTCTGCTTTACTCTGGTCCTCATTTAGTTTTGTTTACCCTTTTCCTCCGTTTAGTTTAGTTTTTTTTTTAATGGATCATATAAAAGATACTGAAACAAGACATGGCGCAAAGAAACCTTTTTGGCGTTTTGTTTTTTCCATAAGTAAGAAGTGTTTTTAAAAGAAGCAATCAAAGCTGCCATCTGAGACTTCAAAAGAACTGAACAAAGAAACAAAAACAAATCATCCCAAAATAATACTTAAAGCAACCATTCCCAGCATATTCATGGCCAATGATGATGTTCTAAGACCTTTACTAGTTTTGTTAATGTTTGTTTCTCAGCACTAATATTAGCCTTAAGTGCTCTCTGGCCCAGGTCCTTCCCAAGCCTTTTTTTTCTTTTTTTTTTTTTTTAAAGTTTGTTTTGTAACTGAAGAAATCGCTGAAATCTTGCACAGTTCACCTCTGAGCCAACAAGTGGTACATGCTGCGTCTGGTGATCACCGGGCAGGAAGGAGGTCTGGCCACACGACTGGCACTACCAATCATCTGCTCAGATTCCTGAATTTGTCCCACGGTGGGGGTTGACACAGCCGTTGACTTACAAGTGTGAATCCCTGCGTTGTTACTGTTATTATTTTTAAATTGAACACAAGATATAAGCTGAGAGAAGATTAGTCGTCGACTTTGCTGCGTGTGTTTCCTCGTGAACTTGTATGTCCGATGGAATCTAATCATCGACTCCTGCGGATCCAGATCCTTCTGGTCACCTTAAGCCTGGACCTCAGTCGCTTACTGGTGCTTTGTTGAATTTTCTAATGTTCCGTTTGTTACGAAGCCAACGTGGTCAGCCAATTTTCGGAGGACGAAAACTACTCAGTTTTACTTTGATGTGACAGTTACATTGTGCAATATACACCATCGACCTTTTCTTCCGTCCATACTCCATCTGAACTGGTTTCCTTTTTTTTTCTTGTTTCTAATTAAAGCAAAAGACTTTTGAACTTAAAACAAATACAAACTTGCCCCCCCCCCCAAAAAAAAAAACTTGGATTTCTTCCAGGCCTCCAGTCTCACTGAAACTGTTGGGAAAACTCTGCAAAGAGGAAGAAGCAGCTGTTGAACTGTGCATGCAGCAAGCTGTACTGAAAGAGTGACACTGGGTACAACAATGCACACTTCCTCTCTGCGTGCCACAGCCACACCCAACAGAGACTGAAACCGCAGTGGGATCGGATGGTTCTGGGTGTCTGGCACAATACCAAATAAGAGGGGTTCCTCCTAATGCAGTAGACCTACGAGTGTTCCTTGCGTTTGGTACTGTACAAACAGAAAAGACTTTTATAAATTCAAAGGGTTTTGATCATAGCACTTATGAAGAGCAAATTGCTTCAACTGCAATCCAATAAATCAAAAGACATTGCAAACAAAAAAAACTCCTGCTCTTTAATGTACTGTATCTAGTCCATGGAAATGTGTCTGCCGCTGATGGAGATGTGTCTGCCGCTGTTCCTCTGGTAGCAGGACGAAGAGAAACGACTCAAAATGTTCCATCAGACTTTGGGGCGGGAAAAAAACCCTCCAGACTCGTTTTTTTCCAGCCCTTCTGTGAACTTCACAAAGTGAATATCACTGTTATCCCAAAATCATTAGCCTTGCTGTGTTCGGAGGCTTGCAACGTCAGCCGTCTCCGACTACTGCTGGAGTGCGGGGGGGGGGGGGGGGGGTACGTACTTGGTGGGGTGG